>CM031376.1:65404655-65705101 GCA_018208015.1 Medicago ruthenica | reverse complement strand
CCAAGTGAGGGCTCTAAGACGTCGTGAGCCAAAAATGATATTGCCACCTAATTCCTTAACCCTAACGAGGGCTCTAAGACGTCGTGAGCTGAAAATGAGATCGCCACCTAATTCCTTAACCCCAATGAGGGCTCTAAGACGTTGTGAGCTGAAAATGAGATCGCCACCTAATTCCTTAACCCCAATGAGGGCTCTAAGACGTCGTGAGCCGAAAATGAGATCGCCACCTAATTCCTTAACGCCAAATAGAGCTCTAAGACGTCGAGAGCCGAAAATGCGATCGCCACCTAATTCCTTAACCCCAATGAGGGCTCTAAGACGTCGTGAGCCGAAAATGAGATTGCCACCTTATTCCTTAACCGCAATGAGGGCTCTAAGACGTCGTGAGCCAAAAATGAGATTGCCACCTTATTCCTTAACCCCAATGAGGGCTCTAAGACGTCGTGAGCTAAAATGAAATCACCATTTAATCCCTAAACCCCAATGAGGGCTGAAATTTCTGGCTTAGCAACTGGTAAGGAGGTTAAACTGGTTCTGATTAAAACTGGTTCTGAACCTAACAGGTTCTGAACTTGAAACTTAGCACAATTTAAATCACAGTTATGCAGCAGAATTAAAAAGTGCAGAAATAAAAGAACACAAGGTTTGTTAACCCAGTTCGGAGTAAACACCTCCTACTCTGGGGGATACCAATCCAGGAAGGAAATCCACTATTGGAATTAATCCTTAAGACTTAGACACTGACCCCCAGTTCCTATCCTATGCAATCAACTTCCACCTAGTCAGATTTCTACCCACGCATGAGTATTAGAATCCACTAACTTCCTATTTAAACAACAGCCCAGTTACTTGAACAACTTGAACTAAACCCAGTTCTTAAACAAAACTACCCAGTTTCTGAAGAACACTCTTCAATACATGACCTGCACTCGTACCTACATGCTTAGAGTGATTACAACTCTATTAGACCTAAACCAACTCAACAGAGTGGTGCACAAACAAAGCTAAAAAGCTTACACAACCTAAGACTCAATTTTCTGAATTATACTCTGTTTTTCGTCTATCTTGAATAGCAGCAAAGCTCTCTTTATATAGTCTTCAGCAAGCAACATTAATCTGAATTAAATCTTCTGAATTGATATGATTCTGAATAATGAATGGCTTGAAAAAGGAAACAAATAAAACTGCAACATATCTCTCAAAGATTGCTTCAGTAAAATAAGAACATTCATAAACACGAGCCAAATCTTCAAAGATCTTCTCCAATTTAATCAGGCCTTCTAGAATCAACATGCTTGAATAAATCCTTGTTAAATCTCGGAAAAATTCGCGCCAAAACAATTCAGAAAAACCAGCTTTTGATGAAGTTAACGAAAGTCAACGCGGGCATCAAACTCACATTTCAGCTTCTGAAGTGCTACAGTGCGTCTGATTTCAGCTACTGAAGCCTCAGACTCAGGTTTCTGCGTCTGAAGGATCTTTCAGCTTCTGAAAGACCAAAAGTGCTTCTGAACAGCTTCAAAATGGATTTCTTGCAACTGAAGACTTGTTCTAGACATTGAGCTGCTTCTATTCAACACATTGGATTTGCCAAAACATGCAGCCAACACTAAAATACTCAATAATCTCCCCCATTGGCAAATTTTTGGCTAAAACCAATGTTCACACAACCAAGTTCTTTAAGCACACATAAGACAATCTCAGCAATGAAGAACTCCACAAAAATATAACATAGCAAAGAGATTAGACAGCGGATTTAGCTATGTTAATCATTATAAACCAATCAGTTTCAACTTCTGAACACTGATACACACATATGCAGCTTCTGAACCACTTGAAGCACACATAAACCAATTACTGATCAACTCCTGATCATCACAAACACTCCTGAAGCTTCACAACACTCCCCCTACAACTCAGCATTACAAACTCCCCCTTAATTCTGAACTGCAGTAACACTTCAGGATCACAAACACTAAGGAATATAATAACTTGAACTCCCCCTGAGACACACACTCCCCCTTAATCACGATTGCACAGAACATGTTGCATTACATCTAAATTCTGAACAAAACACTCACAACTGCACACACTACAAACTGACAACTCACACTCAACACATCTCATGTCTGATCTTAAACATAGGTTTTTCTCCCCCTTTTTAGCCACAAAATTATGACAAACTTCAGACTTAACATAGGGTTTAAAAAACTACACATACATCATCAGAATCAGTCCCAGCATCAACTTCAGATCCAGGATCAGACACACATTCAGCATTAGCAAAACTGGCAGGTACTCTTATCTTCCTCACATCAAGTTTGCAATAATTGATATAAATCCTTATGCTGACAAACATTTGAAGAACCACAACCAAAAACATTCCTCCCAGCAATTTGTTTCTCAAAATCAGCCACTCTTTTCTGATCACAAGTCCTAGCAACTTCAGACTTACAAGAAAATAGTATCTTCTGAGCAGGAACATGAACTTTGCTCCAGACTTTGGATGGTCCAGCACCAGAATCCTTCTGTGCTATAGGAATTGGCTTGCTGTCATCAGCAACAGCCTTTCCCTTTCCTTTGTTCAGATTCTGAGCAATACCTTCACTCCTAGGTCTCCAAACTTCCTTGATTTTGCTCTTGTTCACAGCTGGTTCAACTTTTCTGTGTTGCAAATGTTTGGGATAACCATACAATTTGTAACAAAAAGGTTTAATATGACCCTTTTTACCACAATGATGACAGACCCAAGGTTGATTCCTTCTTTTGTTTCTGTTAAACTTCTGGGAATGCATCTGAGCATGCTTCTGAGGCAGCATCTGAACTTGCTTATGAGGTATCATTTGAGCTGGCTTCTGACCTTGCATCTGTGCTTGTTTCTGAGGTCTCCTCTTTGGTGTTCCAACCATAGAATCATGAGTTTGAGTAGCAGGAACAAACTGACTAACATGATTTTTCTCCTTGAGCTTCAGACTCTGATCAACATAACCTAACCCAGTTTTTCCTTGCTTCTGGACATCCAGAATTTCCTCCAACTTCTCAGTAGCAGAGTTCATCATCCTAACTTGCTTCTTCATCTGATCAAGTTGGGAATTCAGTTGGCTCACTTCATCCTTTAAATCAGAGTTTTGTACCAAAAGTTCACCTTTCTCAGCCTCCAGTTGACAAATGTTCTTCTTCTGATCCACTACTTGTTTGCAAACTTCTAAACTTCTGATGTATAGATTCTTGTAATTTTCAGCCAGTTCATCATATGAGAGTTTTGCAACTTCAGACACAGATGAGGCTACAGACTCTGAGTCAGACTCAAAAAATGTCTCAGACTCTGAAAATGCATCAGACTTTGAACCAGTTCCTGAGTTCTGTTTTAACCTTACCATCAGGCCTGTATTAACCTTAGCAGATTCACTCTCAACATCTTCTTCAGAATCATCATCAGACCATGAAGCAGCTAGGCTCTTCTTCTTCTGCTTCTTAAGTAAAATAGGACATTCTCTCTTGATATGTCCAAAGCCCTCACACTCAAAGCACTGAACACCTTGTGATTGTTTACTATTTTCTTCAGTCTTGGCCCTTTTTAAATCATTATGAGGCTTGCTATTGTAAAACATGATGTTCTGACCCTTGGATTTTGACTTTCTATCAACAAGCTTCAGAATCTTATCAAACTGTTTCCCCAGCACCCCAAGTGCTTCTGATAAATCATTATCATCCTCATCTGGTTCTTGTTGATCATCAGCTTTAGAATTTACAGCAAGAGCTATTCCTTTCCCTTTCTTCTCAGACTGTTTGCAAAAAGCACTTTCAAAATTCAAAAGGGATCCAATCAGCTCCTCAACCTTCATAGTGGTAATATCATGGGCTACTTCTATTGTTGTAACCTTCATATCAAACTTTTGGGCAGGGACCTGAGGATTTTTCTGACTAATTTCTCATCTGTCATCTTTTCCCCAAGAGAATCAAAGGAATTGGCCATGTCCAGCACATTCATGTAGAAATCCTAAATAGATTCATCTTCCATCATCTTTAGGTTCTCAAACTTTTTTGTGAGAAGTTGAAGTCTGGATAGCTTAACCTTAGGGGTTCCTTCATGAGTGGTTTTCAGAATTTCCCAAGCATCTTTTGCCACAGTACACTGCTTGATGAGTCTGAACATGTTCTGATCCACACCATTGAAAATTGCATTCAGGGCCTTTGAGTTCCCATGAGACAGGTCATCCTCAGCTTTGGTCCATTCTTCTTCAGGTTTCAAAACTGCAGTTTTATTTCCATCGTTGTCTATAACCACAGGATGATCCCAGCCTTTGATCACAGCCTTCCAAGTTCTACTGTCAATGGATTTTAGGAATGCACACATCCTTGATTTCCAGTACTCATAGTTGGTGCCATCAAGTAGGGGTGGTCTGTTGACAGGGCCTCCTTCTCTCTCCATAAAGCCAGACATAAATACCTCTGGATCTCACCCAAATTACAGGCAGGGTGCCTGCTCTGATACCAATTGAAATTTCTGGCTTAGCAACTGGTAAGGAGGTTAAACTGGTTCTGATTAAAACTGGTTCTGAACCTAACAGACATCATCGGAACAAGACAACGTGAAAATTGCAGAAGGAGACGCCACCTAATTCCTTAGCCCTAGTGAGGGCTCTAAGACGTCGTGAGCTGAAAATGAGATCGCCACCTAATTCCTTAACCCAAGTGAGGGCTCTAAGACGTCGTGAGCCGAAAATGATATCGCCACCTAATTCCTTAACCCTAACGAGGGCTCTAAGACGTCGTGAGCTGAAAATGAGATCGCCACCTAATTCCTTAACCCCAATGAGGGCTCTAAGACGTCGTGAGCTGAAAATGAGATCGCCACCTAATTCCTTAACCCCAATGAGGGCTCTAAGACGTCGTGAGCCGAAAATGAGATCGCCACCTAATTCCTTAACGCCAAATAGAGCTCTAAGACGTTGAGAGCCGAAAATGCGATCGCCACCTAATTCCTTAACCCCAATGAGGGCTTTAAGACGTCGTGAGCCGAAAATGAGATTGCCACCTTATTCCTTAACCCCAATGAGGGCTCTAAGACGTCGTGAGCTAAAATGAAATCACCATTTAATCCCTAAACCCCAATGAGGGCTGAAATTTCTGGCTTAGCAACTGGTAAGGAGGTTAAATTGGTTCTGATTAAAACTGGTTCTGAACTTGAAACTTAGCACAATTTAAATCACAGTTATGCAGCAGAATTAAAAAGTGCAGAAATAAAAGAACACAAGGTTTGTTAACCCAGTTCGGAGTAAACACCTCCTACTCTGGGGGATACCAATCCAGGAAGGAAATCCACTATTGGAATTAATCCTTAAGACTCAGACACTGACCCCCAGTTCCTATCCTATGCAATCAACTTTCACCTAGTCAGATTTCTACCCACGCATGAGTATTAGAATCCACTAACTTCCTATTTAAACAACAACCTAGTTACTTGAACAACTTGAACTAAACCCAGTTCTTAAACAAAACTACCCAGTTTCTGAAGAACACTCTTCAATACATGACCTGCACTCGTACCTACAGGCTTAGAGTGATTACAACTCGATTAGACCTAAACCAACTCAACAGAGTGGTGCACAAACAAAGCTAAAAAGCTTACACAACCTAAGACTCAATTTTCTGAATTATACTCTGTTTTTCGTCTATCTTGAATAGCAGCAAAGATCTCTTTATATAGTCTTCAGCAAGCAACATTAATCTGAATTCAATCTTCTGAATTGATATGATTCTGAATAATGAATGGCTTGAAAAAGGAAACAAATAAAACTGCAACATATCTCTCAAAGATTGCTTCAGTAAAATAAGAACATTCATAAACACGAGCCAAATCTTCAAAGATCTTCTCCAATTTAGTCAGGCCTTCTAGAATCAACATGCTTGAATAAATCCTTGTTAAATCTCGCAAAGATTCGCGCCAAAACAATTCAGAAAAACCAGCTTCTGATGAAGTTAACGAAAGTCAACGCGGGCATCAGACTCACATTTCAGCTTCTGAAGTGCTAAAGTGCGTCTGATTTCAGCTTCTGAAGCCTCAGACTCAGGTTTCTGCGTCTGAAGGATCTTTCAGCTTCTGAAAGACCAAAAGTGCTTCTGAACAGCTTCAAAATAGATTTCTTGCAACTGAAGACTTGTTCTAGACATTGAGCTGCTTCTATTCAACAAATTGGATTTGCCAAAACATGCAGCCAACACCAAAATACTCAATAAGGGCTCAAAGGCGCAGTGAAAATAGACAGATCCACACAAAAGTGCCTCGACAAAATAATAACATCAAGCATAAACTGTTCAACAATTTTTGAATGGTCATCACCCACGAAGCATTCCCTAAAATATCGCTGTTTAAAAAAGAAAAGTTCGAGCTAAAGAAAAACGAACAACACAAAAGACTAACACATCACCACAGGTTCAGAGAGAAGCGTTAAGTTCAGAATAAAACATAAATTACAACAATAAAGATTATGGTTCGTCCACTAGAACGCCATCTACAACAACCTTGAAAGAATCTAGAGACGAGAGGTCGACGCTCGGATGAAGAAAGGCAACCTGTTCTTTTGCACGGTCAAAACCACTCTCAAAGGACAGGGCTAGCTCGCCTTTGACTTTAGAGATCTCAGCCTTCAACGCCATTTCTCTCTCACCTCCTGAGGCAACCTGACCCCTCAACCGAATAATCACCGCATCCTTCCTAGCTAAGTCGGCGTCGTAACCAATCTTTAGATCACTAATACGCTCATCACATTCGGACATCATCGCCTCTTTAGCCTCTCTGATCTCCTTCTCCTTGCTCTCTTGGATTTCTTGCAACTCCTTCTTCAGCGACCTCACCTTACCCAATAGCGTTTCTCCATTATGCACCAACTCTTCATGTTTGCAATCCACGGCCATCAGGAGCATAATAGATCGCAAACAGTTCACACCCACATCCGTTGTCATAAAGGGAACCGAGTTCTGTTTCCTAGCTTCCACATCATCAGGATTAAAAGCCATATTTTCCTTCACCGAGTTCTTTACTCCAGAAAGATTGGACCTCCCGGCTGGGACCAGCAAATTCAACAACAGGACGACAGTGCGCCTTCTTGGATCTTCTCTCTATTATCAACTTCTCCTCCCCGTCAGGCGCCTTCTTCCTCTTCTCCTCTCGACACTTCTCTTGCGCTACTTCAATGACGACGTCACACTCAGGTTGAGCATCAAGAGCAACCTCGGCTTTCCTCCTAGACTTGTGAAGGATAAGCCCAGAAGGGTCGCTGGCGACCAACACCCCGTCAGACTTTTTGGCCTTCATCTCGTCCAAATACTTCTTTCTCTCCGCAGTAGTCAAAGGCGCCATCGATTCTACAAGAACAAAAGACAAAGACCAATACATAAGTTACTAATAGAAAAGGCGAGAAAGCCAATAAAGTAAGGTTACGAAATCAACTCACGCAAATAAGTCTCTAAGCTATTAACATCCCCCTCCCTATTCAGCAACTCCCGGATATCCATGGGCAACATCTTGTCCAAGAAGCAAACGACATCTATTTCATACTCACTCAACTTCTAGAAAGCAAACCCGGTAATGGAGGCTGGAGAACTCATCCAACATATTGGAAATTTCAACTCGCCCTGTACGCGCTCTGCGGCGTCCTCACATTCCTTTCCCCCCTCGTCCTAAGAAAAGTTTGCCTCCAATTCTTGTAATGGGAGGCGTAAGGTGGAAACAGCCGCTTTCTAGGATGGGCGCCAACGGACACCCAGGACAACTTGTCTACCCCCTTAGTACCATAAAAACTAAAGAAGGAGCTAGCATAGGGTTCAAAGCTTAATCCCTCACACACGATCTCAAAAGCCCTGATGAACACCCAACTGTTGGGCTGAAGCTGCGAGGGCACCACGTTTAACCACTTTAGAACACTTACTTCGAAGGGCGTGAATGGATACTTCACGCCCAAATCTTCAAAGACAGCCGTGTACATATAGAAGAATTCATGAGCAATACCCTTTGGCATCCGTAAATACACCTTCTCACCAGGGCGGCAGGGCTCAAGAATCACGTCTTCTTCGAATCTTGTCGAGGAGACACTAAGTTTGCTTCGAAAGAGCGCCACTCGCTGAGGATCCATATACATGGACTACGAGCGCAATACTTCACCAGCAAAATCCCCTTGTCCCGAACTACTAGCAGACGCCATACACTGAGTTTCTCTCATATAGAAGGGACCTGGACGAATAGAAAGAACAACTTAATCAGACGAATTCCCACTATCATCTTTCCCTCACTACCGCTCGAATCGCTCGAAAATTCTCCTAAAACAGAGTGGCCATAATAGGCATTTTCAAAAGCCTCCCAATCGGTGGTTCCGTCCGATCGCTTCGCGAACCTAACCGCCTCACTCAATAACCTATCCCTCTCCTCTGAATTGGCCGGAGATATTACGTTACCCTCCCCATCACACTCTCTAATAACCGCCATGTCCTAACCCCAAAATACAAAAACGAAAACCTAACGTACAGAGGACGAATTCGAAATAAGATTACCTGTTTTGTATGGAAGCAGCAAGTAGAAAAGGAATGATCTGGGTTCGAAGAGCGCGACGATTCCTGAAGTTGTTAACGGTTTGTGGAAAATATATGCTTCTGGGGAAAGGAGAAAGTGAGGGAAACGAAAAGGCAAAGACTGAACAGGGGACAGGGAAAGTAGATCCGAAAAGTAGTTCAAAGTACAAAGTCTGGGAAAATGCGCAGATGACGTCACTTAAGTTGGCATGATTTCCAAGAACCGTTGCGAAGCGAACACGTCAGCGAGAGCGAACGATCACCTCATGTCAACCATCGGATTCTACTAAGGCACGCCCTCGACCCAAACCTTCAAAAAGCACCACGCCCACAATGGGCTAGTTCCAGCGTGGCGATCTAATCTACTCAAAGGAGCCATTTCGACACATAGTTTAATCACTTCGCCTTGTCCCAAGACTCGTGCTTGTTGGGCTATGAATACTTTCGTTGGGCTAGTACCCACTAAGGCCCCCAAAACAGAAACATGGAGCTAGTACCCATGTTGGGCTAGTATCCGTGTTGGGCTAGTACCCATGCAGGGTTAAACACCCATGTTGGGCTAGCACCCATCGTGGGTGAGCGCCCATGATTGGGCAAGCATCCATGTATAGCTTCATGATCAGTAAGCCCCACTTGCTGGGCAAAAGGTCATAGGCAAATCCCCCCCGTTAACAGTTTAATCACTTCGCCTTGTCCCAAGACTCGTGCTTGTTGGGCTATGGACCATAGATCTCACCATTTAGGCCTTGAGATCCTAAAGACAAGGGTTTGAACCCTTGGAGTAAGGCTGGGCGCCCTCCAGGAGGGCTCAGGACCCACTTGAGAGTCATAAATAACCTTAGATGACCTCCCTAAAGGACACCCTCTGGGGGCGCCCTCAGAAACTTACGAGGGTGCCCTAGTCATGGTTTTGGCCCTTTACGATTTGGGCCCAAAACCATGGCCAGATAGGCCCAAGTCAAGGCTACAAATAGTAACCTTGGGATCCTTCCCAAGGCATGACCTAAACAGATTCTGAAACCCTAGTACTCATAGCCAGTACAACATGTTATGTACAAAATAGAATCTATATAAGACCTATTTTGAACAAAACAACATATGAGTTATTCAAAGGTAGAAAACCAAGTATTGCTTACTATCACCAATTTGGTTGTATATGCTATATTCTAAACAACAAAGTCTATCTGACTAAATTTGATGCCAAGGCTCAAAATTGTGCCTTTTTAGGTTACTCTGAAATGTCAAAGGGATACATAGTGTATAATTCTAAAACCAATGTGACAGAGGGATCAATACACATCAGATTTTACGACAAAAAGCCTGATAATAAAGTGTCAGAGCTGGTTGAAAGTTTTGCATAAATACATGTATCAGAAGACTTACCCGAATCTATACAATTGTCTGAACCTGCCACAGATGTCCGAGAATCTATCAATAAATCTGAAGTACCAGAAACTTATGCAATCCTAGAAGCAAATCCAGATGGTGACGAGTCTGAAGAAGAAGCCCATGATGATTCAGAAGAAGCCACTCAATCCAGAAGAACCTTCAAATACAAGTCATCACATCTAGAAGAGCTCATAATTGGAAACAAAACAGTCCTCTGAAGACAAGATCAACGTTCAGAAATCAATCCATGATAGGACTAATCTCTTTAGTTAAGCCTACCTCAATTGATGAAGCACTAGAAGATGATGGATGGATTATGGCCATGCAAGAAGAGTTAAATCAGTTCGAAAGAAATGATGTTTGGGATCTAATTGTCAAACCACCTCAGAAGAACATCATTGGAACAAAATGGGTCTTCAAAAATAAGCTTAATGAACAAGGAGACGTAACCAAAAACAAAGCTAGACTGGTAGCACAAGGCTACAGTCAGCAGGAAGGAATTGACTACATAGAAACCTTTGCACCTGTTGAAGGTGTCAAAGGTACCATATTATTTGATCTGAACAATAGAACTATTTTTGCTTCTAGAAATGTAACCTATCATGAACATATTCTTCCTTACTCTAACCCTAATCAACCTTTTCAATGGCAATACTACTTAAATCATCCCATCACTCCTACTACTGAGCTCCCATCACCACCTACACAGACACCTGCTAGCCATGAGTCTAACATACATAAAGAGCCAGACCCTAACATTTATGAACCTGAGATACAGGTTACTGCTACTGATGACAATAATCTGCAACTACCCTATCATGTCTTACCTGAATCTCAAGATATTGTCCTTAGAAAGTCCACCAGACATGTATAGAAACCCAAACACTTATCTGACAGTGTGTGCAATCTCTCAAAAGAATGAGTCAAGCAAGCATCTTCAGGTATACTCTATCCCATTAAACATTTT
The DNA here is from genome assembly GCA_018208015.1 of Medicago ruthenica. Lineage (NCBI taxonomy): Eukaryota > Viridiplantae > Streptophyta > Magnoliopsida > Fabales > Fabaceae > Medicago > Medicago ruthenica. Next base: position 65,694,177 of record CM031376.1, on the reverse strand, counting down.
CATTCACTCAACAATGTTTCTGAATCCCACCAGAAGTTTGCTTTGGCAATTACAAATGCTTCAGAACCTAGTAGTTACAAAGAAGCAAGCAATCAAGATTGTTGGGTGAAAGCCATGGAATCTGAACTGAGTGCATTAAAGCAAAACAAGACATGGATTTTTGTGGACACTCCACCAAATATCAAACCTATAGGAAGTAAATAGGTTTATAAGATAAAGCACAAATCAGATGGGACTATAGAAAGATACAAGGCTAGACTGGTAGCCAAAGGGTACAATCAAGTTAAAGGATTTGATTTCTTTGATACTTTTTCACCTATAGCTAAAATAACCACTGTCAGAACTCTCATTGCTTTAGCATCTATCAATTCATGGCACTTAAATCAACTAGATGTGAACAACGCTTTCCTGGATGGAGATTTGACTGAAGTGGTTTATATGTCTCGACCGTAGATCTCACCATTTAGGCCTTGAGATCCTAAAGACAAGGGCTTGAACCCTTAGAGTAAGGCTGGGCGCCCTCCAGGATGGCGCAGGACCCACTTGACAGTCGTAAATAACCTTAGGTGACCTCCCTAAAGGACACCCTCTGGGGGCGCCCTCAATAGCTTACGAGGGCGCCCTAGTCATGGTTTTGGCCCTTTGCGATTTGGCCCCAAAACCATGGCCAGATAGGCCAAAGTCAAGGCTACAATTAGTAACCTTGGGATCATTCCCAAGGCATGACCTAAACAGACTCTGAAACCCTAGTTTTCATACATTGTACTCACAACTAGTACAGTTGGAGCCCACCGTCTCCGAAAGAAAGGCAGTTAATCCACGACCTCTGAAAATCACCAGAACGCCGTGAATCCACCGTGTTTCTCAGGAGCAACCCTGAAACTTCTGAATCCGCCGCTGTCAGCGGTGATTTTTGGACATCAAGCTATTAATTAGCGTTGACTCACAATTTTAAGTTCACCAGCGATCTTTTATTTTTCCGAGGAAAAGGGAGAAAGTTCGAAAAACCCTATTTTTTAGAGATCAAAGGTCCGGGGGTTGGTTACGCAAAGGGAAGGTATTAGCACCCTAAACGTCTATAGTACTCTATAGGAACCTCTTGCTTATTTTTATCTTTATGCTAAATTGATTATTTGTTTGTAAATAAATGCTTAAGTGCGAAAAAGATTAAAGGGATGAAAAAGAAGAAAGGAAAATATTTTTGTTATTTTTATTGATTTGGAAAGACAAAGTCTTTTGCCTACATACCCGAATGGGATCAAAATCATGTAGTTCGGGATAAAAAGCCGAGTGATTTGTTTTAGTTGATTTTAAAAGTTTGAAAAATGATTTGAGAAAGATAAGAGGCCGAAAGGCATAGAAGAATAAAAAGAAGTGAGTTTGATTGATTTTAATTTGAAGAAAAAGTTTTGATTGATTAAAGATTGATTAAAGATTTGATTAAGAAAAGAAAATAACAAAGATTGATTTTTTTTTTTTGAAATTTTTGATTATAAAATGTTTTTGGATTTTTGACTATTTTGACTTTTTTTGTGAAAATTTTGATTAAGTCCTAAGGTCCAGAGACTAAGTTATGCTGAGATAATCTAAGCGCGCCGGATCCCTCAAAATGACATTGGATCAAGTGAGGGTCCTTTTCCTCGGATACGGTCAAAATTACGATATCGTCCTCGACATAAAGCATAAAAAAATAAATGTGGTGTCGGTGCATATTCTCATTTATTATTATTTACATTGGACCAAGATACATTCTAATAGCAATAATATAAATGACAAAAATAATAAAATTGCATTAAAGTAAGTATGCTAAAGGAAATAAAAATAATGCATGAAATGCAAAATAATAACTAAATATGGTGCATAAAATAAATAAAGAAAATAAAAATGCAAAACATAAAATAAATATGATGCTGAAAATAAAATAAAAAGAAAATAAAAATGCAAGATATAAAAATAAATATGATGCTAAAAGAAAATAAAAATGCAAGACAATAAAATAAATATGGTGCATAAAATAAAAAGAAAATAAAATGCAAGACATAAAGTAAATATGGTGCTGGAAATTAAAATGCAAGGCATAAAATAAATATGAGGCATAAAATAAAAAGAAAATAAAAAAATGCAAGACATAAAATAAATATGGTGCATAAAATAAAAAAAATAAAAAAAATGCATGGGTACTGGAAATTAAAGGCAATAAATAAAGTGCATAAGAAATAAAAGAAATAAAAAAAAAGTGCAAGAAAAAGAAATAAAAATAAAAGAATAGAGAAGAAGAAGGGGGGGTGCAGGAGAAATAGAGGGGGAAGAAGAAAAGAACAGAAAAGAAAAGAAAGAAAAGATTATGGGCCGCATTAAGTCCAGTGGGCTGTAATGGAATAAAAACTGGACCGGTTCGGTCCAGAAGAACCGGTCCGGTTTAGCTGCATATATAAGAAGTCCAGGTCCGGTTTTCTTCATTTTTTCTTATTCTTTCTCTCTCTTTCCCTCATTTTCTCTCTTCTCTCTCTTCTCACCAGATCAAACAAAAGCCCGGCCATGGAAAGGACTCCGGCGCGGTGGCCGGCCAGCCCTGGGGGCGGTGCCGCCGCGCCAGAAAGGGCAAACCTCTCCTTTTTTAAAATCTTTTACACTTTTTAGGATTCCTTTTTCTCTCTAAACGCAAAAACGAAGTTGTTTTTCTTAAAAACTCTCTTGAGAAGTGTAGATCTAAGTTGAATAATCCGGTTTCGAAATCTACCTCTTTGGATTCCGCGTTTGGAGTCGGTTTCTTGTCCTACTGCTTCGGCTTTATCTTGCTTTTGGGTTTGGTTTGCGTTCGGGTTTAGCCTACTGGGTTCGTGTTTGACGGACTGGTTTGGGTTATGAGGGATTCGTGATGGTTTATGGTTCGGTTTGGTGATGAATCGGTTGGACTGTGTTGATTTTTTTGCTTTTTGCGTTTTGATTTCTGTTATGGTTCTATGTTGTTGTGGCTGGATCAGTGATGAATACGGGGGCGATTTGGGTGATTTGGGTTTTGTTATGGCTTTGTGTTGTTTTGGGAGAAGATGAGAAGAGGAAAGGATTCGCGGTGGCCGGAATACTGTTTTCCGGTCGCCGGATTATGACCTTGTTGGTGGCTCACGGTGGTTTGAGGGTTTGTGATTGTACTGGCTCAGATTGTTTTCTGACTGAGGGTACTGTACTTTTTCTCTGCCGCGTGAACAGTAATCAATGCACTATAAATAGGCCTGGACTGGAATTATGCAATGACAAAGTTACCCCTTTGGGGTTTGGACTGAAAATTGGGTAAAAACTGAAAAAAGATAAGGACCAACAGTAAAATAAAAAACGAAAATAAATAAATAATAATAAAAAACAGAAAAAACTAATAATAACAAGAAATTAAAAGAATACAATAAAAATAAAATAACTAATAATAATAATAACAAAATAAACAAAATAAAAAAAGGTCGCCTTCGGAACAAAAACATGAGGTATTTTAAAATACCTCTCTGCCGAAATTTCGTCTGAAACGACGAAAATTTCTGGCTCAAATAGACGAGAGAAACGAATTAAAAAAGGGTCAAAAATGGGGTATGACAGATGCCCCTATTTAAGTTTCTTCGTTACGGAGATTTAAAAAGCGAAATTTTTAAATCGACGGGTCGAAGAGACTTAAATACAGAGTACACCATTTTTGACCAATTTTAACTGCAAAATGCTATGAATGCAATGCTATGTATGTGATGATGTGCATGATGTGTTATGCATGTGATGTTGCGAATGCTTGCGATGCAAGTATGAATGCAAGACGGCGAAGATGGCTCGACTGGGGATAACAAAACAAAAGGATACCCGAGTCTGTTAAAGAAACGGGGTCCGACTCCGCTGGGGATAGCATGATTTCACTGGGGATAAATGTTAGCTGTTCGGGTTAATACCGAACTGCCACTAACGACGAGCAAGGAAGGTAAATGCCAACTGTTCGGGTTATTGCCGAACTGCCATTGACGACGAGAAATAAAGGTAAATGTCAACTGTCCGGATTATTGCCGAACGACCATCGACAAACAAGAAATAAAGGTGAATGTCAACTGTCCGGATTATTGCCGAACGGCCATTGACGAACAAGAAAGAAAAGTAAATGTCAACTGTCCGGATTATTGCCGAACTGCCATTAACGACAAGAAAAAGGTAAATGCCAACTGTCCGGATTATTGCCGAATGGCCATTGGCGACAAGAAATAAAGGTAAATGTCAACTGTCCGGATTATTGCCGAACGGCCATTGACGAACAAGAAAGAAAAAGTAAATGTCAACTGTCCGGATTATTGCCGAACTGCCATTGACGACAAGAAAAAGGTAAATGCCAACTGTCCGGATTATTGCCGAACGGCCATTGGCGACAAGAAATAAAGGTAAATGTCACTTGTCCGGATTATTGCCGAACGGCCATTGACGAACAAGAAAGAAAAGTAAATGTCAACTGTCCGGATTATTGCCGAACTGCCATTGACGACAAGAAAAAGGTAAATGCCAACTGTTCGGATTATTGCCGAACGGCCATTGGCGACAAGAAATAAAGGTAAATGTCAACTGTCCGGATTATTGCCGAACTGCCATTGACGACAAGAGAAGAGTAAAAGGTGCACAAATTGTTCAATAAAGAACTGCCACTTGGCGGAGAGGGAGTGACATCTCGGGACCAGACACACTGGGGATGACACTTGGGGAACGAGAAAGTTACAAATTTTCATGATTGATTGATATGGAAAAGATAATTGAGGCAAGACTCGTGGTGGTTAATGCAACCATGTGTGAATGATATTGTTTTTATTGTATATGCATGAGTGTGTGTATGCATGAATGTATGAATGCATGAATGACGACACGACTTGTATGACCGTGTGACTGATTAACTTGTGATTGTATGAGGGATTGACTTGTACGATTGTATGAAAGACTGACTTGTATGATTGTATGAAAGACTGACTTGTATGATTGTATGAAAGACTGACTTGTATGATTGTATGAATGACAAACTTGATGAGACAAGATTGGGCAGGTAATATGGAAAGTGACCCTGACGTCGCATCACAAACACTTGGCAATCTTCCATGGGGGTGATGCCACTGGAGACATATCAAAACATTGACGGGGTAAAACCCAACATATGCAACAACTGATGGGGTGAATGCTTCCTAGGGAGAGCGTGCCAATCCAAAAACCATAGTAGAAGAACTGGTGCTTCTGTGGTCATGCTTATTTTTTTTTTTTTTTTGCTTTTCTTCTTTTTTGAATCTCTAATTTTTGCCTGGACCGCCTTTTCAGGTTTTCAGTCCACCGGGAATATATTCTTTTGTATGCCCCTAATTTTTGCCTGGACGGCCCTTTCGGGTTTTCGATCCACCGGGACGCTCATTTTTGCCTAAGCCGCCCTTTCGGGTTTTCAACTTACCGAGCTCTTTTCTTTTCTCTTTTCTCTTTTTTCATTTCTTTTTGTATATTTTTATTTTTAAGCAATTGATCATGTTCAGCCTGCAAAGTTTATCTGTTCTCAGGATAGCTGTTGACGCCCCCTTCACTTATTCACGAGTTCAAAGAAAATGTGTTTTGTTGTTTGTGCTTTTCAAAAAGACATGAAAAATATTTATGATTTTGAAAAATATTTTGTTTCAAATGCTACCATCAAAAATAGAAAAGGTTTTATAAGCTGAATAAATGAGAATTCCAAATGAAAGGCAACAGGCTCAAATTTATTTGAAAGACTGGTGACCTGCCAATGGCATGGCTCCACAGATCTTACAGAGTTTGAAAAATGGTAAATATAAATTGAAGGTACATTGAACACAATAACCACTATCCTCCCTGACAACTTTGAATTCCACTGTTTGGATGCTTCATATTCAGAGCTTCTTTGACATTTGATTGTGCCCCAAGTGAGTAAAGACCAGCTCAATGCAGTTACTTTGTCTTTTGATCCTTAACTTTTGCATAGATCGCCCTTTCGGGTTTTCGACCTATCAGGATGATTATTTTCTGTTTTATGTCTCTAATTTTAGCCTGGACCGCCCTTTCGGGTTTTCGATCCACCGAGACGCTCTTTTTTGCCTAAGCCGCCCTTTCGGGTTTTCGACTTACCGAGCTGTTCTTTTGTTTTTTAGACAAAGTATTTCTTGACTGCATCGGCGTTCACGGGACGAGGGAGCTCATCACCATCCATAGTCGTAAGAGTCAAAGCACCACCAGAGAAAGCTCTCTTAACGACATATGGACCCTCGTAATTAGGCGTCCACTTGCCCCTGGAATCGGGTTGGAAAGATAAAACCTTCTTGAGCACGAGATCTCCTTCTTGGAACACACGAGGACGAACCTTCTTGTCAAAAGCTTGCTTCATCCTCTGTTGATAAAGTTGTCCGTGGCACAAGGCATTCATGCGTTTCTCTTCAATCAGATTTAGCTGATCATATCTGCTTTGGCACCATTCAGCCTCTGACAACTGGGCCTCCATTAGAACTCTCATTGATGGAATCTCAACCTCCACAGGGAGTACTGCTTCCATACCATACACCAAAGAGAAAGGGGTTGCCCCTGTTGAGGTACGCACTGAAGTGCGATATCCATGAAAAGCATACGGTAGCATCTCATGCCAATCCTTATATGTGACCACCATCTTCTGCACTATCCTCTTGATGTACTTATTTGCAGCTTCAACTGCGCCATTCATCTGAGGTCTGTAAGGAGAAGAATTGTGATGCTCAATCTTGAATTCTTCACATAGATCCTTCATCATCTTGTTGTTCAAATTTGTTCCATTATCTGTGATGATTTTGTTGGGCACGCCGTATCGGCAAATGATCTGGTTCTTGATAAAACGGACCACCACTTGCTTAGTCACATTTGCATAGGATGCCGCTTCAACCCATTTGGTGAAGTAATCAATAGCCACTAGAATGAAACGATGCCCGTTAGAAGCTTTCGGTTCGATCCTACCAATCATATCGATACCCCACATAGAGAAAGGCCATGGAGAAGAAAGAACATTAAGCGTAGTTGGTGGTACATGAATTCTGTCAGCATAAATCTGGCATTTGTGGCACTTCCTGGCGTGCTTGCAACAATCTGTCTCCATTGTCATCCAGTAATAACCTGCTCTCAACAACTTCCTAGCCATTGCATGTCCGTTGGAGTGAGTTCCAAAAGATCCTTCATGTACCTCGTGCATCAAAAGTTCTGCTTCTTGCTTGTCTACGCACCTGAGTAGTACCATGTCAAAGTTTCTTTTGTACAAAACATCACCGTTCAGAAAGAAGTTACCAGACAATCTTCTTAATGTTCTCTTGTCTTTGTTGGATGCTCCTGGTGGATATTCCTGATTCTGGAGGAAACGCTTGATATCATTGAACCATGGCTTATCATCCACAACTTCTTCGACTGCGAGCACATGAGCGGGCCTCTCGAGGCGCTGAATTCTGATTGTTGGCAAATTGTTCCGGTGACTCACTTCATACATGGAGGATAAAGTTGCTAACGCATCTGCCATCTGGTTCTCATCACGAGGGATGTGGTGAAGCTCCACTTTGTTGAAGAAGGTTAACAAACACCTTGCATAATCTTTGTATGGAATCAAGCCGGGGTGGCGAGTTTCCCATTCTCCTTTGATCTGATTGATTACGAGTGCTGAATCCCCGTAGATATCAAGGTTCTTGATTCTCAAGTCGATGGCTTCTTCAATGCCCAAGATACATGCTTCATACTCTGCCATATTGTTCGTGCAATCGAACTGTAACCTCGCAGCAAAAGGGAGATGATTACCTTCAGGAGTGATAATAACTGCCCCAATTCCGTTGCCAAAGACATTCACTGCCCCATCAAATATCATGCCCTATCTAGACTTGGGATCTGGACCTTCCCCAAGCAATGGTTCATCACAGTCCTTCATCTTCAGATACATAATCTCTTCATCAGGAAAGTCAAACTTGACGGGTTGATAGTCCTCAATTGGTTGGTGAGCCAAATGATCAGCAAGGACGCTACCCTTAATTGCCTTTTGAGTGCGGTACTCAATATCATATTCGGACAACAACATCTGCCAACGAGCAATTCTTCCTGTCAGAGCGGGTTTCTCAAAGATATACTTGATCGGGTCCATCTTGGATATTAACCAGGTGGTGTGGTTAATCATGTAGTGACGAAGACGCTTGGCAGCCCAGGCTAATGCACAACAAGTTTTCTCAAGCAGGGAGTACCTGGATTCACAATCTGTAAACTTCTTGCTCAAGTAGTAAATGGCATGCTCTTTCCTTCCGGTCTCATCTTGTTGTCCGAGCACACAACCCATAGAATCTTCCAACACAGTCAAGTACATGATCAGAGGCCTTCCTTCAACTGGAGGGATAAGAATTGGAGGTTCTAGCAGATAATTCTTGATACTATCAAAAGCCTTTTGACAATCTTCAGTCCAAACAACACCTTGATCTTTCCGAAGCAGCTTGAATATGGGCCCGCATGTGGCTGTCATATGCGAAATGAAACGGGAGATGTAATTCAACCGCCCAAGAAATCCTCTCACTTGTTTCTCTGTTTGTGGAACAGGCATCTCTCTGATAGCTCTGACCTTGTCAGGATCTACTTCAATTCCCTTCTGACTAACAATGAAACCCAAGAGTTTTCCAGATCTAACACCGAAAGTACATTTGTTGGGATTCAGTCGTAGTTGATATTTTCTTAGCCGTTGAAACATCTTCAGCAAGTACTCAACATGTTCTTCTTCAGTGCCTGACTTAACAATCATATCATCCACGTACACTTCTATCTCTTTGTGCATCATGTCATGAAAAAGAGTAGTCATGCCTCTTTGGTAAGTGGCCCCTGCATTTATCAACCCGAAAGGCATCACCCTGTAATAAAAGGTGCCCCATGGTGTGATGAAAGATGTCTTTTCTCTGTCTTCAACTGCCATCTTGATCTGATTGTATCCAGAGAAACCGTCCATGAAGGAGAAGACTTTGGACTTTGCAGTATTGTCGACCAATACATCAATATGAGGTAAAGGGAAATCATCCTTCGGACTAGCCTTGTTCAAATCCCGGTAATCAACACACATCCTGACCTTGCCATCTTTCTTTGGAACAGGCACTATGTTGGCTAACCATTGAGGATACTCTGATGTGACAAGAAAACCTGCATTAATCTGCTTCTGTACTTCCTCCTTGATCTTGAGAGCCATGTCAGGGCGAGTTCTTTTCAGTTTTTGCTTGACCGGCGGGCATTCGGGCTTCAAAGGCAAACGGTGCTCCACAATACGAGGATCCAAACCGGGCATATCCTGGTGTCGCGTCGAATTTCAGATGTCAAGCTATTGGGGAAGCGTTGAATCACTAAATTTAAATCACGACTGAACTTTTAATTTTTCGGGGAAAAAGGAAAAAAGTTCTAAATTACCTTGAGAAAAGATTTTAGGTTCGAAAGTCGATTATGCGAGGGGAAGGTATTAGCACCCCTCACATCCGTTGTACTCAACGGGAACCTCTTAGTCGGCTTAGGCTTAAAATGCTTCGATGTTTTACTTGCGTGTTTAAACATATATAAAAGAAAATATAGAAACATAATGCGAGACGAAGAAAGGGATAAAAATGAACGAAAGGAAAAAAGGGGTTTTTTATTAATGGGCTTGACAAGATGTCGATCTTGCTCCTACGTATCTCCCGGTAGTCGGAGAATTCAAAGCATACGTAGTTCTTTGGTAGAAAAACGTTTGTATGTTGGTTCGTTTTAGTTAAAAAAAGGTTTGATCGCGTCCGAGCGAAAAAGTTTAAAAAAAGAAAAAAAGTGTAATGAAATTAAATGTCAACTGCTCGGGTTGTTGCCGAACTGGCCATTGACGACAAGAAAGTAAAAGTCAGCTGCTCGGGTTGTTGCCGAGCTGGCCACTGACGACAGTGCATAAAAGTAAATGATTTGGATGAAAAAGTTTTACGCTCGGACGTGAGCAAAGGTTTTAAAAACGTACGAAGACGTACAAAGTTTTAAAAGGGTGAAAGATGGACGCTAGGCGATAAGCTCGCGCAAGGCGTGAATGTTTTTTTTTTAAAAAGGAAATACACAAAAGACATACGCACTGAGGCGAAAAAATCCGCGCAAGGCGTGAAAAGGTTAAAAAAGGGTTCGGATTGACCACGAGGGCCAAGAAAAGGATAAAAATGGCCATAAGGGGGCCAAAGGAAATTTGAGCGTGCTAGACGCGTCAAGGGTGGAATGACGATTGCCCGAGCGACGAGACATACGTCACGCATTCGTGCAATCGAGGTTTGGGGAGACATACGTCAAGCCATTCCCGTTTCATTCAAGTTTGGTTTTGTTACTCTAAGGAATCTCAAAGGGAACCAAAGCTTTAAAAGGATACATGTAAAAAGAAAAGAAAACACGAACAAATTTGTTGTTCGATTTTATTGAAAATCATGAACGTGACTTGTTGCTTGAGTTATTGAAACTTAAGAACGAGTTTGGTTCAAGTTTGAATGGAAAACACAATTATAGGACATGCAAAAACGTTGGAAAGTTCACAAGTTCGGCTCAATTCGAGCTTGGTTTAAAAAGTGTGAGCAAACTCGGCTTAAGTTCGCGTTTGAATTGAAAATCCTGAACAACGTGGTTGTTCAAGTTTGTTTTGAAATAGACGAACTAAGCTTGTTGCTCAAACCTGGTTTTTTGGAAATATTAAGAACATAACTTGTTTCACAAGTTATTTGAATTTGTCGCACGAACTTGTGAAATCTTCAAAGTTGTGCATGATTATGAATTGGGTTTGGACCAAAATGGTTTTAACCCTCTTTAGGTTCTGAATCAAGGGCTAGAATCCCAAAAATTTGACATTTGAATGCCTGATTCATGTTCTGAATTTCACATACTTCGCAGAGCAACCAGAACTTGGCTCTGCGAAGTCAGGTTCTGGTGTGTTCGCAGTGCGAGCAAAGCTTGGCTCTGCGAAGTATGCGAATTTCTTAACTCAGAAGCTGTTTCTGAACAGAAGTTCAGAAACTGCTTCCAAGCAAGATTCAGAACCTAAAGGAGGTTAAGAAACTTGACAAAAGGGAAGAAAAAAGAGTGAAAGAACACAGTTTTAAAGCTTGGCCCCTTTGAGGTCCTTTTTGAGGTTCAAAGGAGGTTTTGGTTCACAAAGAAAAATTGGACAAAGCAAGATATGCAAACAGCAAATACAGTAGAAAAGAAAAGTTATAGGAGACTTACAGAACTCCTAGCAATGCTTTGAACAAGACTGGAAGTGGCTTGCTTGCTTTGTGAAAGGTTATGAACAAGGTTCAAAGTGTTTGTGGTGGACTGATTTTTGTGCTGCAATGCAAGGGATTTTTGTGTGTGTTAGCTCTCTGAATTGATCTGTTTCTAGCTGGTTTTTAATGTGTTCAATTGTGTGTGATCCTTAAGCCTTGCCCTTCCTTTTATAGGCATGAATGCAAATCTTTGCAATGATGAACAATGATGAATAAAATCCTAAAACACTAGCTGATCATGAGCTAAACTCAGGCTAGATCACTTTGCATTTAATGCTAATGGATAGGAATTGCTTTGCCTTGTGCCAAGGGGCAAGGTCTTGACTGATCTCAGCCACAAATGCCATTGATTCTAGAAGGTAATGATGGTAAAAACTGTAAAACAGGGCAGCTGCAAAAGGGATGATTCTTGGGATCAATCCTTGCAATCTTGGAAGGTCAAACAATCAAAACGTGTACTGCCATGTACAGGGAGATTGGGGGAATCAAAATCAGCATGTGGGCTTATGTGTGGGGGAAGAAATTCAGGTCAAAACAGGGCATGTCACACAGCTTTTTTGCAACATAAACCACTTGGGATTGACTGCTTTTGGCAGGGAAAAAGGGAAGGAAATGGATCAAGCAGCTGGCTGGCATGTTTGGGTTGGGTAAGGGGTCAATTTTGGGGGACAAAATCTGACCAAGGATAGCCAATTTGTTTGGTCACATGAGAGGTTGGAAGAAAGTTCCTCTTTCCTTTTGCCTTTAATGTCACACATTAAATATTGCTTTGCTGCACTAAATCAGTCACAGAATAACAAGAATGCAAGTAATAATGCTACTAAAGATAATTGTAGTTGAAAGCAAAAAAGATAAACAACTATATAAAAATCTGCAGAATTTTCGCAGAGGTCGCAGTGCGAAGGTGAGTTCGCACTGCGATCTTCACTTTTTTTGATTTTTTGTATTAAAAAATAAAAGGTAAAAATGGGGAAATAAATAATAATATATGATAATAATAATAATGATAAAAATGCAAATGACAATGATAATGGATAAAAATAGTAAATGACAATAATAAATAAAACTTAATAATATTAAAAGATAAAAACTAATAGTAATAAAATAATAATGATATTATTAAAGGAAAATAAAATAACAATAATATTAATAATATTAAGGATAATAATGATGATATAAAATATTATAGCAAATAATAGAAATAATAAAAGGTAAAAAATAAATAATGAGATAATAAAAATATAACACCCATAAAATATATAAGTCAAAAAATGGGGTATGACACCTGGTATGACCATGCGAACACATCAGCATATTCTTTAAGTAATTCAATCACCCTTCGTTTGAAGTTGCTTCAAGCGATGCCCCAATCTTGACTTCTTTCTTATCTTCCTCGGTTCCCAGGTTGATCACCTCCACTAACTCTTCGTGAGGCTGAATGGTTTTCTTCTCACGTTCCAACAACCGAGCAATTTCATCTGGGATTTCCTCATCCTCCTCCTCTTCGGCCTCGTAGACAGGAAATTCAAAGTTGGGAGGGAGCATGGAGTTATTATGTTCAACGGGCTTATTGATGTTTAGTCTGCATATGATTGATGATTGATTTTAGAAAATGAGTGAACAATGCAGACTTTTGAAATTGATTGAAAACAGAAAACAAAAATAAAATATTTTTTGGGTTTTTTGTGTTACCATTTTCCAGAAAAAGCAATAAACATAGATATCGGAATAAACCACATTTTCCATTAATAAGAGTAGTACTTGAAACAAAATAGCCCTACATAATTGCACTTTCGTCCTGGGCTAGACGAAAGGATCTTTTTGAAAAGAAAACAAACAGAAAAAACAAAGACATATTACTTTGACACATGGACTACTGAAGGGATGTCAACCGCGTCCCAGTTGCGGACAAGTCTTCCAGGTGTGACAAATGCAGGTACTATCTCTTCAGGAGCATCTTCCAAGACAGCATTGGCTTCTGGCGAGTCGTTGATGAACCCGGCACTACAAAAGGTGTTACTCCCGTTCTTTGATGATCCTGCAGCAAATCCCAGTCCTTCACGGTTTTTACTTTCCGGTAGCTGCACAACTTTTCCCCATCCTACACCTGTTCCTTCCTGCACCACTTTCTGTGCACTCTTCCAAGTAGCAAAAGACACCTCACTTTTCTCTGGCTTCTTACTCTCCACAGTCAGGCCTTGAAAAGAGGTTCCTTCAGTTTCATCAGCACCAATGAAGGAAAAGGCTGACAAATGACTAACCAGCAAAGCTTCTTCTCCGCTCACAGTAACCAATCTCCCATTCCTGATAAACTTCAGCTTTTGATGCAAGGTTGATGTCACGGCCCCTGCTTCGTGGATCCACGGCCTACCCAAGAGACAACTGTATGCAGCTTGGATATCCATCACCTGAAATGTAATTTGGAAAACAGAGGGCCCAATTATAATGGGCAAATCAACCTCCCCAATAACAGACTTTCTTGATCCATCAAATGCTTTAACAACCACCCCGCTTCTTCTCATGGGAGGCCCCTGATAGGAGAGTTGATCTAAGGTTGATTTGGCCATTACATTCAATGAGGAACCGGTGTCCACAAGTACATTCGACAGAGCATCAGACTTGCAGTTCACCGATATATGCAACGCCAGATTGTGGTTTCTCCCCTCCTCAGGAAGCTCTTCATCACTAAAACTCAAATTATTGCAGGCAGTAATGTTTCCTGCTATACTGTCCAACTGGTTAACAGTCACGTCCTTCTCCACAAAAGCTTGATCTAGCACCTTCATTAGAGCTTCACGGTGTGCTTCGGAATTCAGTAGCAAAGACAGGATGGATATTTTGGAGGGAATTTGCAGCAACTGGTCTACCACCTTATACTCGCTCTTGTGGATCAGCTTCAGAATTTCATCATGGTCAGAATCTTTGCTGGTCCCACTGGATTGGCCTATTTCCTTCTTTGTACAAGGGCCATTCACTGTCACCCGTTCCATTACCGGATCATTTACTTTCTTTGCAAACAAAGTGGGGATAACACGTCCGTTCCTCAGGACCCTGCTGTCACTGGCAATGTTGTCCACAGAAGTCGCAGGAGTTAGAGAGGGCAAAGGCACCTCCTGCCCACCTTCCAACATCGTGGCACTATACTTGTAAGGGACCGCTTTTAGAGAAGCATACGGCATAGGCCCTGGCAAGCTAATCACTAGTGGATTAGCAGCTGGATTCCCACTGTTATAACTTATTTCCAAACGTTGGAACTCAGGGGTAATGACACATACTTCCTTGTCTTTCCTCGTGACGATTAATTCCTTGCTGTCTATCAGCCCTTGTATGTCCTTTTGTACCTTCTGACACCCTTTCACGTCCACCGAACACACTTCACATGCTGTATGATTGTGGTCAAACAGAGCTGCCTCACACATCTTGATATGTATGGGGACTAGGGGAGTTCGAACATGCTGGACATCCAGGATAACACCGTCTTCATCACAATCTTGTATCATGTTGACAGCAGACCCATGGTTCGGCAGAGGGTTTGCCTGAACGTTAGGATTTTGATCTTTGAAAGATAATAGGTTGGCCCGAACTAACCTTTGCACTTCATTCTTCAGAATATAACAGTTTTCGGTGTCATGGCCCGGGGTCCCTTGGTGAAAGGCGCATGTTTGGTCATGTTGGTACCAGGGAGGTATAATTTCTGGTGTACGGGGAGGTGCCTTGAGCTGGACAAGGTTTCTGGCGAGTAAAGCAGGGAGTAGGTCAGCGTATTTTATTGGGATTGGATCAAAAATTGTTTTCTGGCGGTTTTGTGAGTGATATGGTTGTTGAGGGGTTTGCGGGCGATTTTGTTGTTGTTGATGGTATTGTGGCTGATGATATTGTTGTGGAGGATATTGTTTTGGAGGATATTGTTGTGGTGGATATTGGTAGGGGTAATGTGGTCTCTGTTGGTGATATGCTGGATTTGGGGTGGTGGATGCAACATTTGCAACTGGACGGTATGGGGTGAAATCCTGTTGAGGCTTACCATGGGCTATCATTCCTACATCTTGATCCTTTTTCTTCGCAAAGTGGCTTCCAAACTTCTTGGCATTATTTGTGGCAGGGGTACTTTCCACAGTCAAACGTCCTTCTCGGACACCTTCTTCTAGTCGCACACCCATGTTGACCATTTCAGTGAAATCCGTTGGTGCACTTGCAACCATTTTCTCATAATAAAACTGGCTCAGGGTCTTCAAAAAGATCTTCGTCATCTCCTTTTCTTCCAATGGTGGGACAATCTGGGCAGCCACTTCCCTCCAACGTTGGGCATACTCCTTGAATGTTTCCTTCTCTTTTTGTGTCATCGCACGGAGTTGATCGCGATCTGGGGCCATGTCCAGATTGTATTTATACTACCGGATGAACGCTTCACCAAGGTCATTGAAAGTACGGATGCTCGTACTGTCCAAATTCATATACCACTTCAAAGCGGCCCCAGTCAAGCTGTCCTGAAAGAAATGGATAAGCAGCTTATGATTGTCAGTATACATGGACATCTTCTGCGCGTACATCACCAAGTGACTGCGGGGACAAGAGTTTCCTTTATACTTCTCAAAGTCTGGCACCTTGAACTTGTGAGGGATAGTGACATTCGGGACCAAGCATAGTTCACGGGCATCCTTCCCGAACAGGTCTCTTCCCCGGAGAGCTTCAACTTCTCTTTGCATACCATCAAATCTCTCTTGGAGCTCATCCATCTTGTCCAGAGCTACAACACTTTCAGCATGGTAAATTGGCTCACCCTCTTGTTGAATAGTGTGGACCAGTGGTGTTGAGTAAGTTACTGCAGCTTGAGGGAAAGATGTGCCGGGTTGTGGAACCGATGCTGACTGCTGAGCGAAAGGAAGTGGGACTTCAGATACACCGGGCTGGGGGCTTCCATAGACTGGAGGTGGCATTCCCCATGTACAACCTGGAGGCATAAAAAGAGGTGGAGAAGTCACCGTAGATAGTGGGGTCATGCTCACAAAAGGCTGCTCTACAACAGCGGCGGCAGCTTGAGAGTTCTGGGCTGCCAGGAGTGCATTCATCATAGCCGTCAGCCTATCCATTCCCTCTCGCAAAGTGGCAACCTCCTCCCTGAGACTCTGATTTTCTTGTTCAACCAAATCCATCCTCTTCCGATTGGCCCTGGTGTTGTAAATGCGAGTTGGTTTGCGGAGAACTCGTCGGGCCACTTTCTTTGGACAACGGCTGATTAACCTTGAAGTAGTGAACACAGTGTGAGACTCGATTTAGAAACTATGAATGCAGTATGATGCATGATTATGCTTATGCAAAAAAAAAAGGTTTTGTTATTGAAGGACTTGTCGAAGTGATTGTAAACATCATAGTTTGAACGTTTCATTTAAAATATTACAAACAATCCCCTTTTTAGGAACAAAGCCAAGGGATATGCTCAGAATTTCATCAGTAGAAATCTTGAAAAAGTCCCGATATTTCAAACTTGAGGATGCCGAATGATCTCCCATAACGAGTTCGAGAAAATCCTCTGGACTAGTCATTAAAGATCCTAGCTTCCTTAAGCTTGTCAAATCTGGGCTTTTGAAATTGTATTTCTGAGTGATTCTCTTTGTGAAATTCATTCCTACGATGTTTACGACAAAACTTGTCTAAGTCCTTCGATACTTGATGGAAAAAATATTTATGAATGAATGCATGTATGCATGATAATGCTAAAGAAACGGAGAAAACATGGTGAGGTTAAGTCCATAGTGTTGGAGCCGAGGGTAAACGTCATTTGGTAAGGACTATGGTTTCACATGTACCTGTATCACAGGTTCTACCAAGTTCCCAAAGTCCTCAACCCCTTCCAAATATCGTCGGGTTACGAGATTGACTCCCGGTCCAATAATATTTGTAAGAAAGTCTCGTTTAAGTGTAGTATCGCGTATTAACTAATTCAAGATTACTCTTGGTTAGCCACCGCACTACGTCCTAAAAGGCCAAGATGGGTTAAAGGTAACTAAAGGTCCTCAACTTCATAGGTCACTTGAAAATATCAATGCCGGACACGACTTACTCATGCCAACATAGTAATACTTCCAAGATTCCTCCATTGAGTGGGGTTATCACATGAGCCACATCCGAAATTTACCCTCGAAAAGACACTTTGATTATACCACCATCCTATCTTATGTTTCCCTCAAGTCCGGGTGTAGGACTTATCTCACCACTCACGTAAAAAGATAAACACTTAAGTATGTATTTACAATTACAAATAATAATAAAGCATAGAGATAAAGAAAAGCAAGATAGGTTTAACCCACTTAGGATTATGGTCCCCAGTGAAGTCGCCATTTTTCTGTCGCGGTGATTTGTGGACATCAAGCTATTAATTAGCGTTGACTCACAATTTTAAGTTCACCACCGATCTTTTATTTTTCCGAGGAAAAGGGAGAAAGTTCGAAAAACCCTATTTTTTAGAGATCAAAGGTCCGGGGGTTGGTTACGCAAAGGGAAGGTATTAGCACCCTAAACGTCTATAGTACTCTATAGGAACCTCTTGCTTATTTTTATCTTTATGCTAAATTGATTATTTGTTTGTAAATAAATGCTTAAGTGCGAAAAAGATTAAAGGGATGAAAAAGAAGAAAGGAAAATATTTTTGTTATTTTTATTGATTTGGAAAGACAAAGTCTTTTGCCTACATACCCGAATGAGATCAAAATCATGTAGTTCGGGATAAAAAGCCGAGTGATTTGTTTTAGTTGATTTTAAAAGTTTGAAAAATGATTTGAGAAAGATAAGAGGCCGAAAGGCATAGAAGAATAAAAAGAAGTGAGTTTGGTTGATTTTAATTTGAAGAAAAAGTTTTGATTGATTAAAGATTGATTAAAGATTTGATTAAGAAAAGAAAATAACAAAGATTGATTTTTTTTTTTTGAAATTTTTGATTATAAAATGTTTTTGGATTTTTGACTATTTTGACTTTTTTTGTGAAAATTTTGATTAAGTCCTAAGGTCCAGAGACTAAGTTATGCTGAGATAATCAAAGCGCGTCGGATCCCTCAAAATGACATTGGATCAAGTGAGGGTCCTTTTCCTCGGATACGGTCAAAATTACGATATCGTCCTCGACATAAAGCATAAAAAAATAAATGTGGTGTCGGTGCATATTCTCATTTATTATTATTTACATTGGACCTAGATACATTCTAATAGCAATAATATAAATGACAAAAATAATAAAATTGCATTAAAGTAAGTATGCTAAAGGAAATAAAAATAATGCATGAAATGCAAAATAATAACTAAATATGGTGCATAAAATAAATAAAGAAAATAAAAATGCAAAACATAAAATAAATATGATGCTGAAAATAAAATAAAAAGAAAATAAAAATGCAAGATATAAAAATAAATATGATGCTAAAAGAAAATAAAAATGCAAGACAATAAAATAAATATGGTGCATAAAATAAAAAGAAAATAAAATGCAAGACATAAAGTAAATATGGTGCTGGAAATTAAAATGCAAGGCATAAAATAAATATGGTGCTGGAAAATAAATAAAGAAAATAAAAAATGCAAGGCATAAAATACATATGAGGCATAAAATAAAAAGAAAATAAAAAAATGCAAGACATAAAATAAATATGGTGCTTAAAATAAAAAAAATAAAAAAAATGCATGGGTACTGGAAATTAAAGGCAATAAATAAAGTGCATAAGAAATAAAAGAAATAAAAAAAAAGTGCAAGAAAAAGAAATAAAAATAAAAGAATAGAGAAGAAGAAGGGGGGGTGCAGGAGAAATAGAGGGGGAAGAAGAAAAGAACAGAAAAGAAAAGAAAGAAAAGATTATGGGCCGCATTAAGTCCAGTGGGCTGTAATGGAATAAAAACTGGACCGGTTCGGTCCAGAAGAACCGGTCCGGTTTAGCTGCATATATAAGAAGTCCAGGTCCGGTTTTCTTCATTTTTTCTTATTCTTTCTCTCTCTTTCCCTCATTTTCTCTCTTCTCTCTCTTCTCACCAGATCAAACAAAAGCCCGGCCATGGAAAGGACTCCGGCGCGGTGGCCGGCCAGCCCTGGGGGCGGTGCCGCCGCGCCAGAAAGGGCAAACCTCTCCTTTTTTAAAATCTTTTACACTTTTTAGGATTCCTTTTTCTCTCTAAACGCAAAAACGAAGTTGTTTTTCTTAAAAACTCTCTTGAGAAGTGTAGATCTAAGTTGAATAATCCGGTTTCGAAATCTACCTCTTTGGATTCCGCGTTTGGAGTCGGTTTCTTGTCCTACTGCTTCGGCTTTATCTTGCTTTTGGGTTTGGTTTGCGTTCGGGTTTAGCCTACTGGGTTCGTGTTTGACGGACTGGTTTGGGTTATGAGGGATTCGTGATGGTTTATGGTTCGGTTTGGTGATGAATCGGTTGGACTGTGTTGATTTTTTTGCTTTTTGCGTTTTGATTTCTGTTATGGTTCTATGTTGTTGTGGCTGGATCAGTGATGAATACGGGGGCGATTTGGGTGATTTGGGTTTTGTTATGGCTTTGTGTTGTTTTGGGAGAAGATGAGAAGAGGAAAGGATTCGCGGTGGCCGGAATACTGTTTTCCGGTCGCCGGATTATGACCTTGTTGGTGGCTCACGGTGGTTTGAGGGTTTGTGATTGTACTGGCTCAGATTGTTTTCTGACTGAGGGTACTGTACTTTTTCTCTGCCGCGTGAACAGTAATCAATGCACTATAAATAGGCCTGGACTGGAATTATGCAATGACAAAGTTACCCCTTTGGGGTTTGGACTGAAAATTGGGTAAAAACTGAAAAAAGATAAGGACCAACAGTAAAATAAAAATAGTAATAATAAAAAACGAAAATAAATAAATAATAATAAAAAAACAGAAAAAACTAATAATAACAAGAAATTAAAAGAATACACTAAAAATAAAATAACTAATAATAATAATAACAAAATAAACAAAATAAAAAAAGGTCGCCTTCGGAACAAAAACATGAGGTATTTTAAAATACCTCTCTGCCGAAATGTCGTCTGAATCGACGAAAATTTCTGGCTCAAATAGACGAGAGAAACGAATTAAAAAAGGGTCAAAAATGGGGTATGACAGCCGCGATTCAACCCTAAATCTATCCTTAACTCTAATCAAACGTTCGACCTGTTCTTTATTCAAAAAACTAATCCTCTCCCTGAGATTCGCGATCCTAATCGGTAATCTCTAACCACCAATCTTAGTCTTCGTAACCGACCCAAGCAACCATTGTCGCCACCGTTGCTGATGGACCCAGCAGCCTTAGAAGCCCTACAACAACAGATCCGGCAGCTTTGCAACCATAACGGAGCCTCGCAGGCAACCATAGAAGGAAAGAGAGCCAACAGCAGTAGGGCTCACCAAGTAAATGCAATCGAGTTAGACCCAAGGGAAGAGTTCCAAAACGAGCGCCTTGAACCCACAGAGGACCTGAAAGAAGTCACAATAGGCCCAGAACCACATCAAACAACCAAGGTCGGGACTTCTTTACATCCCGTCGTGGAGCAAAGTCTGATAGATCTTCTGAGGAAAAACTTAGACTTGTTTGCCTGGCAACCATCAGATATGCCAGGCATAGACCCTGGCATCGTATGCCACCACCTCGCCCTACACCCAGGAGTAAAACCGGCTGCTCAGCGCAAAAGGAAGTTAGGCGAGGAAAGGAGGAAAGCAGTAGATGAAGAAGTCGCTAAACTAAGAGATGCCCATTTCATAAGTGAGATCAAATATCCTATATGGCTGGCCAACGTCGTCCTCGTGAAAAAATCTAACGGAAAATGGCACATGTACGTCGATTACACCGATTTAAACACCGCCTTCCCAAAAGACCCTTATCCCCTCCCAAATATCGACCACCTGATTGACAATGCCTCAGGATATCAAACCCTAAGTTTTATGGACGCGTACTCCGGTTACAACCAATTAAAGATGGATCCCCTCGATGCCCCAAGAACCACTTTCATGACCAACCACCAAAACTATCACTACGAAGTCATGCCTTTCGGCTTGAAGAATGTCGGCGCTACTTTTCAAAGATTGATGGACACCGCCTTCGCAGAGCAAATCGGAAAAAACCTGGAAGTCTATATCGACGACCTGGTGGTAAAGACAAAGCAATATAAAAGCCATTCAAAAGATCTGGAAGAAATCTTCGATTAGGTCCGAGCATACATGCGCCTCAACCCAGCCAAATGCTCTTTCGGGGTTCACGCAGGAAAGTTCTTGGGCTTTATACTGACCAGGCGTGGTATCGAAGCAATCCCTGACAAATGTCAAGCGATAATCAACATGAGAAGCCCCTCTAATATCAAAGAAGTGCAGCAGCTGACAGGAAGGCTCGCGGCGCTTTCCAGGTTTTTATCTTGTGTCGGCGACAATGACTTCTCTTTCTTTGCCTCAATCAAGAAGAAGGAACTCTTTCAATGAACCAAAGAATGCGAGGAGGCTTTCGCAAAGATAAAGACGTTTCTTTCCAGCCCGGCAGTTTTACATCGTCCAGATGCAGGCGCCGTTCTTTTCCTATACCTGTCTATATCAGAGAACGCCATGAGTTCCGTCCTCGTGCAAGATTCTGACGAGGGTGAAAAGCCAGTTTATTTTGTGAGCAAAGTATTCAAGGGAGCAGAACTGAGATACTAGAAAATAGAGCGCCTCGCTCTAGCAGTAGTGGCAACGGTGAGAAAATTGCGCCCATACTTCCAAGGACACTGAGTTGTTGTCAAATCCAATTACCCCATTAAGTAGGTACTTGGGAAGCCAGACCTCGTAGGAAGAATGGTGTCCTGGGCGGTAGAATTATCTGAATACGACATCCAGTATCTTCCCAGAGGTAGCATAAAGTCGTAGGTTCTGGCCGATTTCCTAGTAGAGTTTTCAGCCCCGGTGGAAGAAATCACCCCTTTTGTATGGCTATTGTCAGTTGACGGATCCTCAATCCTCAAAGGCATGGAGCCGGCATAGTGCTGGAAGGACCAGGGGGACTAATCATAGAGCAGTCGCTTAGATTCAAGTTCAAGGCGAGCAACAACCAGGCAGAGTATGAAGCCCTCGTGGTGGGCATGAAGTTAGCACAAGAGACGGGAGCCGAAAACTTAAGAGCGAAGAGTGACTCCCAGTTGGTGACAAGTCAGATTACCGGGGAGTACCAAGCAAAGGACAATCAACTTGTTAAATATTTAGCAAAAGTCAAGGGTTTAGCCTCCACCTTCAAGTTTTTCGAGGCAGTCTACGTTCCAAGGGAGCAAAATTCACGAGCAGATCTCTTGTCTAAGCTTGCCATCACTAAGCGCCCAGGAAACAACAGAACGGTCATTCAAGAGGTGTTGGCAACCCCTAGCACAGAAATAATGGAAGTAAGTGCCGTGGAAAACGAAGAGGAGGGGTGGATGACGCTGCTTATCAAATATCTCACGGGATCGTTTAATCCCAAAAACGAGGAGGAAGAGTTACAAATACGAAAGAAAGTCTCAAAGTATTGCATGGTCGCTGGCAAATTATACAAGAGAGGCAGGGCAACGCCGCTGCTCAGGTGCCTAGGTGAAAACGAGACCCACCTCGTCCTCTTAGAAGTGCATGAAGGAGTATGCGGAAGTCATACATGCGAGCGATCCTTGGCCACAAATCTCTTAAGAGCAGGTTACTACTGGCCAATGATGATCCAAGACAGCGCTGATTTTGTAAGAATGTGTCACAAGTGGTAGAGGTTCTCTGACAAGAAGCACGCCCCTGCTTGTGAGCTCACCTCAGTTTTCTCCCCATGGCCTTTTCATAAGTGGGCAGTGGATACTGTGGGTCCATTCCCATCGGCACCCGGACAACTCAAGTTCCTCATAGTGGGGGTTGATTACTTTACCAAGTGGGTTGAGGCCGAGGCGGTCGCCAAGATTACGGCGGACAGAGTGATACGTTTCTACTGGAAGAAAATAATATGAAGTTTTGGGCTACCCAAAGTTATCGAATCAGACAACGGGACCAAGTTCGCCAGTTCCAAGGTGGTAGATTTTTGCAACCAGCTCGGAATCCAAACAAAGTTCGTATCAGTCATCCACCCCCAAGCAAACGGACAAGCCGAATCTGCAAACAAGGTAATCTTGAACGACATTAAAAAGAAGCTCGACGACGCCAAGGGACGTCGGGATGAACAGTTACATGAGGTGCTCTGGTCATATCACACGACGCCACACTCGACAACCAAGGAAACCCCGTTTACTTTGGTGTATGGCGCAGACGCTATGCTGCCTGTAGAAATTGACACGCCAACATGGCGCCGTGAAAATTTCTCGGAAGAAGCTAATGAAACAAGCTTGCTATGCGGAATAGATATGATCGATGAGGTACGTGAGGCAGCCCACATCCGAGAGTTCGCCGCGAAACAAAGAGCAGCCCGCCGGTACAATTTGAAAGTAACCCATGGGACATGAATGAGGGTGATTTGGTCCTAAGGCAGGTCGTCGCGCATACTCGAATTGGCAAGCTATTACCCAACTGGGAATGACCATATCGAGTTTGAGAAAAGCTAGCACACAGAGCGTACAAGCTAGAGGAGCTGAATGGAGACACAATACCACGAACCTGGAATGCAGTTAACCTGTGCCATTACTACATCTAAGTATTTCATTATTCTTGTAAGACGAACCGCTGTAATATTTGTATTTTTTAGAAATCTTTGTATTTTGGTTTTCGATTAATGAAAAGGAATAGGGGAGCACTCTTTCCCCACGAAAGCTTGGATTTTTAATGAGGCACCCATTTCTATTTACTTTTATCTGTGCCACGACTCCAACATTGCAGACATCATCGGAACAAGACAGCGTCAAAATTGCAGAAGGAGACGCCACCTAATTCCTTAACCCCAGTGAGGGCTCTAAGACGTCGTGAGCCAAAAATGAGATCGTCACCTAATTCCTTAACCCCAATGAGGGCTCTAAGACGTCGTGAGCCGAAAATGAGATCGCCACCTAATTCCTTAACCCCAATGAGGGCTCTAAGACGTCGTGAGCTGAAAATGAGATCGCCACCTAATTCTTTAACCCCAATGAGGGCTCTAAGACGTCGTGAGCCAAAAATGAGATCGCCACCTAATTCCTTAACCCCAATGAGGGCTCTAAGACGTCGTGAGCCGAAAATGAGATTGCCACCTAATTCCTTAATCCCAATGAGGGCTCTAAGATGTCGTGAGCTAAAATGAAATCACCATTTAATCTCTAAACCCCTATGAGGGATCAAAGGCGTATCGAAAATAGACAGATCCACACAAAAGTGCCTCGACAAAATAATAACATCAAGCATAAACTGTTCAACAATTTTCGAATGCTCATCACCCACGAAGCATTCCCTAAACATCGCTGTTTAAAAAAGAAAAGTTCGAGCTAAAGAAAAACGAACAGCACAAAGGACTAATGCATCACCACAGGTTCAGAGAGAAGCTTTAAGTTCAGAATAAAACATAAATTACATCAATAAAGATTATGGTTCGTCCACTAGAAAGCCATCTACAAAAACCTTGAAAGAATCTAGAGTCGAGAGGTCGACGCCCGGATGAAGAAAGGCAACCTATTGTTTTGCACGGTCAAAACCACTCTCAAAGGACAGGGCTAGCTCGCCTTTGGCTTCTGAGATCTCAGCCTTCAACGCAATTTCTCTCTCACCTCCTGAGGCAACCTCACCCCTCAATCGAATAATCACCGCATCCTTCCCAGCTAAGTCGGCATTGTAACCAATCTTTAGATCACTAATACGCTCATCACATTCGGACCTCATCGCCTTTTTAGCCTCTCTGATCTCCTTCTCCTTGCTCTCTTGGATTTCTTGCAACTCCTTCTCCAGCAACCTCACCTTACCCAATAACGTTTCTCCATTATGCACCAACTCTTCATGTTTGCAATCCACAGCCATCAGGAGCATAATAGATCGCAAACAGTTCACACCCACATCCCTTGTCATAAAGGGAACGGAGTTCTGTTTCCCAGCTTTCACATCATCAAGATTAAAAGCCATCTTTTCCTTCACATAAGCTCCGTAATCGAAATCTTTGCTCCAGAAAGATTAGACCTCCTGGCTGGGACCAGCAAATTCAACAGCAGGACGAGAGTGCGCCTTCTTGGATTTTCTCTCTATTATCAACTTCTCCTCCCCGTCAGGCGCCTTCTTCCTCTTCTCCTCTCGACCCTTCTCTTGCGCTACTTCAACGACGACGTCACACTCAGGTTGAGCATCAAGAGCAACCTCGACTTTCCTCTTAGGCGAAGGATAAGCCCAGAAGGGTCGCTGGCGACCAACACCCCGGCAGACTTCTTGGCCTTCATCTCGTCCAAATACTTCTTTCTCTCCGCAGCAATCAAAGGCGCCATTGATTCTACAAGAACAAAAGACAAAGACCAATAATAAGTTACTAACAGAAAAGGCGAGAAAGTCAATAAAGTAAGGTTACAAAATCAACTCACGCAAATAAGTCTCTAAGTTATTAACATCCTCCTCCCTATTCAGCAACTCCCAGATATCCATGGGCAGCATCTTGTCCAAGAAGCAAACGACATCTTTTTCATACTCACTCTACTTCTCGAAAGCAAACCTGGTAATGGAGGCTGGAGAACTCATCCAACAGATTGGAAATTTCAACTCGCCCTGTACGCGCACTGCGGCGTCCTCGCAATCCTTTCCCCCCTCGTCCTAAGAAAAGTTTACCTCCAATTCTAATGGGAGGCGTAAGGCGGAAACAGCCGCTTTCCAGGATGGGCGCCAACGGACACCCAGGACAACTTGTCTACCCCCTTAGTACCATAAAAACTAAAGAAGGAGCCAGCTGAGGGTTCAAAGCCTAATCCCTCACACACGAACTCAAAAGCCTTGATGAACGCTCAACTGTTGGGCTGAATCTGCGAGGGTGCCACGTTTAACCACTTTAGAACACTTACCTCGAAGGGCGTGAAGGGATACTTCACGCCCAAATCTTCAAAGACAGCCGTGTACATATAGAAGAATTCATGAGCAATACCCTTTGGCATCCGTAAATACACTTTCTCACCAGGGTGGCAGGGCTCAAGAATCACGTCTTCTTCGAATCCTGTCGAGGAGACACTAAGTTTGCTTCGAAAGAGTGCCACTCGCCGAGGATCCATATACATGAACTCCGAGCGCAATACTTCGCCAGCAAAACCCCCTTGTCCTGAACTACTAGCAGACGTTATACAATGAGTTTCTCTCATATAGAAGGGACCTGGACGAACAGAAAGAACAACACAATTAGACGAATTCCCACTATCATCTTTTCCCTCACTACCGCTCGAATCGCTCGAAAATTCTCCTAAAACAGAGTGGCCATAATAGGCATTTTCAAAAGCCACCCAATCGGTGGTTCCGTCTGATCGCTTCGCGAACCTAACCGCCTCACTCAATAACCTATCCCTCTCCTCCGAATTGGCCGCAGATATTACGTTACCCTCCTCATCACACTCTCTGATAACCGCCATGTCCTAACCCCAAAATACAAAAACGAAAACCTAACGTACAGAGGACGAATTCGAAATAAGATTACCTGTTTCGTATGAAAGCAGCAAGGAGAAAAGGGATGATCTGGGTTCGAAGAGCGCGACGATTCCTGAAGCTATTAACGGTTTGTGGAAAATATCCGCTTTTGGGGAAAGAGGAGAAAGTGAGGGAAACGAAAAGGCAAAGACTGAACAGGGGATATGGAAAGTAGATCCGAAAAGCAGTTCAAAGTACAAAGCCTGGGAAAACGCGCAGATGACGTCAGTTTAGTTGGCACGATTTCCAAGAACCGTTGTGATGCGAACACGTCAGCGAGAGCGAACGGTCACCTCATGTCAACCGTCGGATTCCACTAGGGCACGCCCTTGACCCAAACCTTCAAAAAGCACCACGCCCACGATGGACTAGTTCGGCGCGGCGATCTAATCTACTCAAAGGAGCCATTTCGACACATAGTTTAATCACTGTGCCTTGTCCCAAGACTCGTGCTTGTTGGGCTATGAATACTCTCGTTGGGCTAGTACCCACTAAGGCCCCCAAAACAAAAACATGGAGCTAGTATCCATGTTGGGCTAGTATCCGTGTTGCGCTAGTACTCATGCAGGGTTATACACCCATGTTGGGCTAGCACCCATCGTGGGCGAGCGCCCATGATTGGGTAAGCATCCATGTTCGGCTAGTGCTCATAAATTTTTTTCATATAGCTTCATGATCAGTAAGCCCCACTTGCTGGGCAAATGGTCATAGGCAAATCCCCCCGTTAACAGTTTAATCACTTCGTCTTGTCCCAAGACTCGTGCTTGTTGGGCTGTGGACCGTAGATCTCACCATTTAGGCCTTGAGATCCTAAAGACAAGGGTTTGAACCCTTGGAGTAAGGTTGGGCGCCCTCCAGGATGGCGCATGACCCACTTGACAGTCATAAATAACCTTAGGTGACCTCCCTAAAGGACACCCTCTAGGGGCGCCCTCAGTAGCTTACGAGGGCGCCCTAGTCATGGTTTTGGCCCTTTACGATTTTGGCCCAAAACCATGGCCAGATAGGCCCAAGTCAAGGCTACAAATAGTAACCTTGGGATCATTCCCAAGGCATGACCTAAACAGACTCTGAAACCCTAGTTTTCATACATTGTACTCACAGCCAGTACAACATGTTATGTACAAAATAGAATCTATATAAGACATATTTTGAACAAAACAGCATATGAGTTATTCAAAGGTAGAAAACCAAGTATTGCTTACTTTCACCAATTTGGTTGTATATGCTATATTCTAAACAACAAAGTCTATCTAACTAAATTCGATGCCAAGGCTCAAAAGTGTGCCTTTTTAGGTTACTCTGAAATGTCAAAGGGATACATAATGTATAATTCTGAAACCAATGTGACAGAGGGATCAATACACATCAGATTTTATGACAAAAAGACTGATAATAAAGTGTCAGAGCTGGTTGAAAGTTTTGCATAAATACATGTATCAGAAGACTTACCCGAATCTATACAATTATCTGAACCTGCCACAGATGTCCGAGAATCTATCAATACATCTGAAATACCAGAAACTTATGCAATCCTAGAAGCAAATCCAGATGGTGACGAGTCTGAAGAAGATGCCCATGATGATTCAAAAGAAACCACTCAATCTAGAAGAACCTTCAAATACAAGTCATCACATCTAGAAGAGCTCATAATTGGAATCAAAGACAGTCCTCTGAAGACAAGATCAGCGTTCAGAAATCAATCCATGATAACACTAATCTCTTTAGTTGAGCCTACCTCAATTGATGAAGCACTAGAAGATGATGGATGGATTGTGAAGGTGAGAAAAACACACACACAAGAAGGGGGGGTTGAATTGTGTGAGTCAAAAAACAGGTTTCTTTTACTTTTCAAAACTTAAGGCAAGTTCAGAAGCTGATATGAATCAGTTCTGAACTATTTTCTCAGAGTTATGCAGCGGATTAATAAATAAAAGAGATAAGGGAAGAGAGAGACACAACAAATTATACTGGTTCCTTCTCAATGTGAGAAGTAGTCCAGTCCCCTTGTTTTCCAACAAGAGAGTTTCACTATAATCTGAAGATTACACTTTGCTCAACCACTAAGGAAGAGACTTCCAGTTGCTCAATCACAAAGAAAGAGGCTTCTATGCTCAACCACCAAGGAAGAGGCTTCCAATGCTCAAGTCACTAAGACAAGAGACTTCTGACTCAGACCATAGGAATGAGGTTACAAATGCTCAGTATACAGACTGAGACTTTGAGGACCAAACTGGTTTACAAATGAAATAGTTTGGGATGAACACTTGATCAAATATCAGAGGTGTTCTCTAAATACAACACAGGTTAAGACTCTTAACCTTAAGAAATTCTAAGTTACAAAGACTAAAGAATTTCTAAGAGTTTTTATGAACTTGACAGTTTTTGACAGAAAACAGAGTGCAGGTTCAGCAATACGTTTCAAAGAGTCTTAGACATTTTCTTCTTCAAATCCTCTTCCTTTTGTAGATGAAAATATAGATGTTTGAAGATTAAATTGATTTGAGGAAAGAGCCGTTGCAATTGGGCTAGGTTACTGCAAATGTGTGCTGCACTTTACCAGTCAGAACAGAGCAGTTGCCATTTTTGAAATGGCCTACCTTAAAAGCTGGAGAATGTTTGGGTCAGGGAGACAACTGTTCCATTGAGTTGTTCTGACACATTCAGGCATTAAATGCGCACAGTACTGGTCAATTTCCATGCCACATCAGCATCAGAAGCTTCTCTGTGAACAGTGATCAGAAGCTGCTTCAGTTGTACGGATCAGAAGCTGGCTTCAGGAGTTGACTCTGCGTTGACTTCTTCAGAAGCACCCAGACATCAGAAGCTGCCTTCAGACCCAGAAGCTGCACTTCAGGAGCACCACTTCAGGACCACTTCAGAACCTCTACTTCAGGAGCACTTCTCCAGAACCACTTCAGAAGCTCTTACTTCAGGAGCACTTCTTCAGGAGCACTACTTCAGACCCAATTTCCTTCTAGCTTTGCAACCTTGCTTCTTAGCTTTCCTTCTTGCTCTTTAGCTTGTTCTTTCATAACCATTATCAATCAATACTTTATTAAGCATGTGGTTCTGAAACACTTGAACAAAGCATTAGCAAATAAACCAATTTTCCATTTAACACTTTGTTATCATCAAAACCATAAAGAGAGATATGTTTACACATAAATGCTTTAACAATCTCCCCTTACTTTATAAGAGACTTGTTAAACACATTTTGTTCCAACAATCTCCCCCTTTTTGATGATGACAAACATAAGTATTAAAACAGAAAATTGTTGTTAACTTAATTAACAAGTTAACTGCAGGGTGTGAGGTTTGTAAGCTTCCCCTTAGTCTGATTCAAGTTAATTAAGTTCAGTTAAAACACAAATGTGAAAATTTCAGAGTTTTTGTTAAGTTTAATTAACAATCTGACTTCAGGAGAGGTTTGTAAGCTCCCCCTAGGTCTGACAATCCTCAAGGTTAGGTTTGTAAGCTCCCCTTGATTTTTATCCATGTTAATTAAGCTTAACTTAAAACACTATAGTGAAATTTACACTCAGAATTCAAAATGACTTGTTGACTTCAGGTTCTGAGGTTTGTAAGCTCTCCCCCTAAGTCTGATAATCCACAGGATGAGTTTTGTAAGCTCCCTGAGTCTTATCCAAGTTATTTTGAGTTCAATTTACTCACTAAGAGTAATGTATCTCATAGAAAGGTATCAGAGCCTAATTTCAAATTCTTAATAGCATAAATTTCAGTTCAGAGGCTAAGAGTTAAAATTTGTTCTCATAAGTTAAATTTATTCAGAGTTGTATCAGAGCTAGCTTAACAATTGTATCAGAGCTTAATGAGCTTAACTTCTGATAATTTTAACTTATTTTTGAGCTCAGGTGCTTTAATACTTGTTTTACTTTCTCCCCCTTTTGTCATCAACAAAAAAAGTTCTACTTTCTCCCCTTAACCCAAAAAATTTCTCCCCCTTTGTCAATAGAGTTTGAAAATTTACCTGTATCAGAACAGAAAAGGATTTGAAAAGAGTTTGAAAGCATGTATCAAAGCAGTTCAATGTCCCCTTTGTAAAAGAGTTTTAAAAGAGTTCTGACACCAAGTTTGAAAATATTTCAAAAAGATTCAGAATTGGGGGGGTTGAACCAACAAAATTGTGAGATATTTATGCAATCATATGGATAACCAAGCAGCAAGGATAATCATCAGAGCCTACTTGATTTTCAATGAGTATATGACTTGCATTAAAAATAGAATGATGTTCAGAAGCAGAAACAGTTTTAGAGCTTCTGATCAGGTCATTCTGTGTTCAGACATGACTTGTTCAGTACAAATTGGTTCAGTATCAGAGCAACACAACCAAATTGTGTTCAGTATCAGAGCAAAACTTCTCAAGAAGGTATCAGAGCAAATCTTGCAAGAAGGTATCAGAGCAAATCTGAGCTGGTTTAAAGAAAACAGTTCAGATCAGAGCATGTCTTACTCATTTTTCAAAACAAAATAGTTTAGATTATAGACCAACTGAAAAGATATCTCAGAGCTTGATACAAATGGAGAGTTTTATCTCAGAGTTTGATAACAAAAATACAGTTTTAAGACTGCTGAACTTGTATCAGAGCCTGACTTAAAAAAAAGGTTTGTCTCAGAGTCTGATACCAAGATGACATTTTAGTGCTGATACCAAGATAAAATAAGTTCTTAAGACTGAACATGTCTGAAACACTTTGAGCATTTGAAAAAAAATGTGTCTGTGCTAATCAGTTTTGAAAAACAGACTGATACCAATTGAAAATTGTTTGTCAAGCAATTTGATCATTGAATATCAGAGCAGAAAATCACATTTTTAAATTGATGACTTTGGGAGGGTTTGAGTATAACTTTCAAAGCTTTAATCATCATTACCCATAGCTATACCTATCAGATTCTGACCAACATTAGATTTTTATCAGATTCAGAAGTCAGAAAATCCAGATTCTGATCCTTCAGACTCTGAAGTTTTTCAGGCTTAACTTTATTCAAACTCTCAGAAGGTGAGTGTTTGATAAGTCTTAGCTTATGATAAACTTAGAATCAAGGAATACATTCAGATTCAAGCACATTTTCAAGAGATAAAATGCATGTTCAGATTCTTTTTGATAAAATTGAATCTTTCTTCTGTTAGGGGTTTTGTGAATATGTCAGCCCATTGATGATCAGTATCAATGAACTGAATATCTAAAACACCCTTCTGAACATAGTCTCTTATAAAATGATGTTTTATTTCTATGTGCTTGGCTCTAGAATGCAGAATTGGATTTTTAGACAGACATATAGCAGCAGTATTATCACAATAAATTGGAATATTGTCTGCATGAATCTGATAATCCTCTAATTGATGTTTCATCCAGAGCAGTTGTGTGCTACAACTTGCAGCTGAGATGTATTCTGCTTCTGCTGTTGACAAAGCAATGGTTGCTTGTCTCTTGCTGGCCCAGGATATCAGATTTTCACCAAGAAACTGACAGTTTCCACTGGTGGATTTTCTTTCAATCCTGTCCCCAACATAGTCAGCATCACAGAATCCAACTAGCTTATAATTTAGAGATTTCTTATACATAAGTCCCAAATTAGTTGTTCCTTTCAGATACCTGAAGATTCTCTTGACAGCAGTCATATGAGATTCTCTAGGATCTGATTGGAATCTGGCACACAGACATACACTAAATAAAATATCTGGCCTAGAAGCAGTTAAGTATAGGAGAGAACCTATCATACCTCTGTACAGCTTCTGATCTACCTTTGAGCCATTGTCCTCTTAGCTTAATGTGCAGGTAGGATGCATTGGTGTTGTCATCAGCTTGCAATCATACAACTGGTACTTCTTAAGAAGCTCCTTGGTGTATTTTGACTGATGAACATAAACACCATCTTTGCATTGGTTGATTTGAATTCCCAAGAAGAATTTCAGCTCACCCATCATGCTCATTTCAAATTCATCCTGCATTAACTTAGAAAATTCCTTGCAAAGAGAGGCATTAGTAGAACCAAATATGATATCATCAACATAAATTTGCACAATTAAGATTTCTTTCTTAACAGTTTTTCTAAAGAGTGTATTGTCAACTTGACCTCTTACAAAACCATTTTTAATTAAGAAGTTGCTTAGCCTTTCATACCAAGCTCTGGGAGCTTGTTTCAGACCATACAAAGACTTCTTAAGTTTAAAAACATGATTTGGATATTTAACATCTTCAAAACCAGGAGGTTGTTTGACATACACTTCTTCAGAAATTACACCATTTAAGAAGGCACTCTTAACATCCATTTGATACAAGATGATATCATGGTTAATAGCATATGAAAGAAGTAACCTGATTGCTTCCAGTCTTGCTACTGGAGCAAAAGTTTCTGTGTAGTCTATTCCTTCTTGCTGGCTGTACCCTTGAGCTACTAATCTAGCCTTGTTTCTGATCACTTCTCCTTGTTCATTTAGCTTGTTCCTGAACACCCATTTTGTTCCAATGATGTTCTTCTGATC
This sequence comes from Medicago ruthenica, assembly GCA_018208015.1. Lineage (NCBI taxonomy): Eukaryota > Viridiplantae > Streptophyta > Magnoliopsida > Fabales > Fabaceae > Medicago > Medicago ruthenica. Next base: position 65,660,847 of record CM031376.1, on the reverse strand, counting down.
AGGTCTTGCTACAAGATCCCATACATCATTCCTTTGAAACTGGTTCAGCTCTTCTTGCATTGCTACAATCCAACCACCATCAGCAAGTGCTTCATCATGGATAGCAGGCCAAGCATGGACTCATTCTGAGTGAATGCTGATCTTGTCTTCCTTGGACTGTTCTTGTTTCCAATGATTAACTCCTCAGGATGTGAAGACTTGTACTTGAATGAGGTTCTGGGTGGATTAGCTTCTGAAGAACCATCAGGGATTTGTTCAGAACCATGCTGATCTTGATTAGCTCCAGGAGTAGTGTCATTGTTGGAGAGTTTCTCAGAGTCTACATTGTTTTCAGCTTCTGAACCTTCATCAGAACCTGAGCTGGGTTCAGCTTCTGAAGGTTCTTCTGAGATTCTGACATCTGCAAAACTCTCAACCAGCTCTGGTATTTCACTACCAGGCTTCTTGTCATCAAACCTAATGTGTATAGCTTCTTCAACAAGATGTGTTTCAGAATTATACACTCTGTATGCCTTAGATCTCTCTGAGTATCCTAAAAAGGTACCCTTTTGAGCCTTGGCATCAAATTTCTTTAGGTAGACTTTATTGTTTAGTATGTAACATGTACAACCAAACTGATGAAAATAAGAAATACTTGGTTTTCTTCCTTTAAACAATTCATATGCTGTTTTATTCAGAATGGGTCTGATGTAGATCCTGTTCTGAATATAACATGCTGTGTTTACAGCTTCTACCCAAAAGTACTTAGCAATTTTAGATTCATGGATCATGGTTCTTGCCATTTCTTGTAAAGACCTGTTCTTTCTCTCAACAACTCCATTTTGTTGTGGAGTTCTAGGAGATGAGAACTCATGGAGAATTCCATGATCTTCACAAAAATTATCAAAAGGTTCATTTTCAAATTCACCACCATGATCACTTCTGATTTTCAAAATTTTCAAATCAGTTTCATTTTGTACTTGTTTGCAGAATTTGAAAAACACATCATATGTTTCATTTTTGGTTCTGAGGAATTTAACCCAAGTCCACCTACTGTAATCATCAACAATCACAAGTCCATACTTCTTCCCATTGATTGAAGCTGTTCCAACAGGACCAAACAAATCAATGTGAAGGAGTTCTAGAGGTTTAGAGATGAGTCTCCAGTTAGCATGTCCCAGCCTTTTGTGCCACACCCATTTCTCATCACTCACAGACAGAAGGCAAACTACCTTCTGCTGAACCAAATCAGAGAAATTTATTTTATACACATTGTTTTTTGTTGAGTCTTTTGTGTTGGCTGCATGTTTTGGCAAAACCAAAGTATTGAATAGAAGCATCTCCATATATGAAACATTTCTTCAGTTGCAAGTTTTGTGTTTTGAAGCCATTCAGAAGCAGAAAATGTCATCAGAAGCTGAATGCACTGTAGCAGTTCAGAAGCTGATTTCAGGTTCTGAAGCCAGCGTTGACTTTTGTTGACCACATCAGAAGCTGGGTTTTCAGATTAATTTTTGCGCGTATCTTGGGAGATTTAGCAAGGAATTATCTTTGTATAAGTGCTTCTAGAATGCTGAATTATTTGGAGAAGATTTTATTGAAGATTTGGTTCAAAGATATGAAAATCGTATTTTCTGTTTTAAATCTTTCAAAGATACAAAACAGTTTTATTTGTTACTTGATTGGACCAATCTTATTTCAGTAACAAATCAATTCAGAAGATTAGTTTTTTTTGCAAGACTGAAGGCTATATAAAGAGGAGGGCTGCTGCTATTCAAGAGACAAGAAATTAGAGAGAAAAATTCAGAGAAAAGAGTCTTAGAGTTTTTAAGCTTTTAGCTTTATTGTGCACCACTCTGTTAGAGTTGGTTTAGGTGTTTTGATTGAGTTGTAATCACTCTAAGCCTGTAGGTACGAGTGAAGTCAGATGTATTGAAGTTGTTCTTCAAAACAGAGTAGTTTTTGTTAAGGGATTCAGTAACAGGTTTGTTACTTGATTAGGAAGTTAGTGGTCTCTAATACTCAACGTGTTGGGTAGAATTCAAGACTAGGAGGAAGTTAATTGCTTAGGCTGGGAACTGGGAGTCAGTGTCTTGAGTCATAAGGATTAACTCCTATAGTGGAATTCCTTCCTGGATTGGTATCCCCCAGAGTAGGAGGTGTTTACTCCGAACTGGGTTAACAAACCTCTGTGTGTTCTTTAGCTTTCCTGCACTTTATATTCCTGCTGATTATTTGCTTTTATAATTGTGCTAAGTTCTGATCAGAACCTGTTAAGTTTTTAATCAGAACCAGAACCTGTTAAGTATCTTTGCCTTGCCAGAATTTCAATTGGCATCAGAGCAGGCACCCTGCCTGTATTTTGGGTGAGATCCAGAGGACTTAATATCTGGCAAGCATGGATAGAGAAGGAGGCTATGTCAATAGACCACCCCTACTAGATGGCACAAACTATGAGTATTGGAAGTCAAGGATGTGTGCTTTTCTAAAGTCTATTGACAGCAGGACTTGGAAAGCTGTGATCAAAGGCTGGGATCATCCTGTGTATACAGACAAAGATGGTAACAAGACTGAGGTTCTGAAGCCTGAGGAGGAATGGACCAAAGCTGAAGATGATCTGTCACTAGGAAATTCAAAAGCTTTGAATGCTATCTTTAATGGTGTTGATCAGAATATGTTCAGACTTATCAAACAATGTACTGTGGCTAAGGATGCTTGGGAAATTCTGAAGACCACTCATGAAGGAACTTCTAAAGTCAAGATGTCCAGATTGCAGCTGCTGACCACCAAATTTGAGAACCTGAAGATGAAGGAGGATGAGAATATCCAGGATTTCTATATGAATGTGCTTGATATGGCAAACTCTTTTGATTCCCTTGGGGAGAAGATGACAGATGAGAAGATAGTCAGAAAAATCCTCAGATCACTTCCCAGAAGGTTTGACATGAAGGTTACAGCCATAGAAGAAGCTCATGACATCACCACCATGAAGGTTGAGGAGCTGATTGGGTCTTTGCTTAACTTTGAAACTGCATTCTGCAAACAGCCTGATAAGAAAGGAAAAGGTGTAGCTTTTAGTGTGAATTCTGAAGCTGATGATCAACAAGAGTCTGATGAGGATGATTTATCAGAAGCTCTTGTGTTGCTGGGAAAACAATTCAACAAGATTCTGAAGAATGTTAACAGAAAAGCCAAAGCCAAAGGTCAGAACTTCAGATTCAATAACAAGAAGCAACAGACTGATGAGAAGAAGGCCAAGTCTGAGGAGAAAAGCAACCAAGCCAAAGGTGTGCAGTGCTATGAGTGTGAGGGCTATGGGCATACCAAATCTGAATGTCCTACTTTTCTTAAGAAGCAGAAGAAGAGCCTAGCTGTTGCATGGTCTGATGATGGTTCTGAAGATGATGATGTTAGTGAATCTGATATGTGTGATACTGGTCTTGTTGTGAGGTCAGGAGCTATCTTGAAGAAGGAAGCTGTTTTAGAGTCTGAGGCCTTTTCAGAGTCTGACTCAGAGTCTGAAGCCTCATATGTGTCTGAAGCAACTAAAACCTCATATGATGAACTAGCTGATAACTACAAGAAGCTGTATGCCAGAAGTGCTGAGGTTTGCAAACAAGTTTTGGATCAGAAAGAGACTATTCTTCAACTGGAGGCTGAAAAAGGTGAACTGTTAGTGCAGAATTCAGATTTAAAAGAAGAAGTGAACCAACTGAACTCCCAACTTGATCAAATGAAGAAGCAAGTGAAAATGTTGAATTCTGCTACTGATAAGTTGGAGGACATTTTGGGGAATCAGCAACAAGGAAAAACTGGTTTAGGTTTTGTTGATCAGACTCAGATTCCTAAACAGATGAGTTTTGTTCCTGCTACTCAAACTCATGACTCTATGGTTGGAACATCAAAGAGGAGACCTCAGAAACAAGCCCAGATGCAAGCTCAGAAGAAACCTCAGATGCAAGGTCAGAAGTATGTTCAGATGCAAGGTCAGAAACATGTTCAGATGCTACCTCAGAAGCAACCCCAGAAATTGTTCAGAAACAGAAGGAGGAGGAATCATCCATGGGTCTGTCATCATTGTGGAAAGAGAGGGCATATCAAACCATTCTGCTTTAAATTGTATGGTTACCCTGAACACTTCCAATATAGAAGAGTTGAAGCAGCTACTATCAGTCACAATGTTCAGAAGGTGTGGAAGCCCAAAGTTCAGAATGTAGGCCTGATTGCTCATACCTCTTTGAGAGCTACTTCAAAAGAAGACTGGTATTTTGATAGTGGGTGTTCAAGGCACATGACTGGTGTGAAGAAGCTACTGAGCAATATCAGATCATACTCCAGAAGTTATGTGACATTTGGAGATGGTGTAAAAGGTCAGATTCTGGGTATTGGAGATTTGATCAGAGAAGGCTTGCCCAGACTTAATGATGTGCTACTGGTGGAAGGATTAACCTCTAATCTGATCAGTATCAGCCAACTTTGTGATCAAGAATTGAAGGTTAATTTCAACAAGCAAGAATGCATTGTTACTGATCAGGAAGATAAGATTCAGATGAGAGGCTGCAGATCCAAAGACAATTGTTATTTGTGGGTTTCTGAAGAAGAAAGAAGTCTGACTTCTTGTCTTATGAGCTCAGAAGAGGAAGTCAAGCTCTGGCACCAGAAACTGGGACATCTGCATCTGAAAGGCATGAAGAAAATCCTAAGTACTGAAGCTATCAGAGGTGTGCCTAATCTGAAGATCAATGAGGACAGTGTTTGTGGTGATTGTCAGATTGGTAAACAAACAAGAAAGTCTCATCCCAGATTAGTTCACCAGGTAACTACTAAAGTACTAGAACTTGTTCATATGGATTTAATGGGGCCTATGCAAGTAGAAAGTATTGGAGGGAAGAGGTATGCTTTTGTAATGGTAGATGACTACTCAAGATTCACATGGATCAGCTTTGTTAGAGAAAAGTCTGATACATTTGAAGTATTTAAAGACCTGTGCGTTCAATTACAAAGAGAAAAAGATTGTGGCATAGTCAGAATCAGAAGTGACCATGGCAAAGAATTTGAAAACAAGAGTTTCTCAGAATTCTGTGCCTCTGAAGGTATAAAGCATGAGTTCTCTGCACCTATCACACCTCAACAAAATGGTGTAGTTGAGAGGAAGAATAGGACTTTGGCAGAATGTGCAAGAGTGATGCTGCATGCTAAGAAACTTCCATATATGTTCTGGGCTGAAGCAATGAACACTGCATGCTATATCCATAATAGAGTCACTCTGAAGAAAGGAACAGCATCTACATTGTATGAACTATGGAAAGGAAGGAAGCCTACAGTCAAATATTTTCATGTGTTTGGCAGTAAATGTTACATTTTGGCTGACAGAGAAAATAGAAGAAAACTGGATCCTAAGTCTGATGAGGGCATATTCCTGGGTTATTCAGTAAACAGCAGAGCTTATAGGGTGTTTAATTCAAGAACTAAAGTTGTGATGGAGTCCATTAATGTGGTAATTGATGATCTAACTGCTGAGAAAGATAGAAGTGAGTCTGAAGTTGTTCCAGAGTCTGAACCATCAGAAGAACAAACTTCAGAAGCTGAAATTCATCCAGAGTCTGAGGAAGCAGATGTACATCCAGAACATAATTCTACCAATAAAGGGCCATCTATTAGAATTCAGAAGGATCATCCTAAGGAGCTTATCATTGGGAGTTTGGATCAAGGGGTCAGAACCAGGAGATCAGAACCAGCTGCTACTGATTCATGTTTCGTGTCTAAGTTTGAACCCAAAAATGTGAAAGAAGCCCTGACTGATGAATTTTGGATTGAAGCAATGCAAGATGAGTTGAATCAATTCAAAAGGAGTGAAGTGTGGGATCTGGTTCCAAGACCTGAAGGGCTGAATGTAATTGGTACTAAATGGATTTACAAGAATAAAACAGATGAGAATGGTACTGTAGTCAGAAACAAGGCAAGGTTGGTTGCTCAGGGTTATACTCAAGTTGAGGGATTGGATTTTGATGAGACCTTTGCACCTGTGGCCAGACTAGAGTCCATAAGACTGCTGTTGGGTGTTTCCTGCATTCTCAAGTTCAAACTATTTCAGATGGATGTGAAGAGTGCATTTTTGAATGGATATCTGCAAGAGGAAGTGTATGTTGAACAACCTAAGGGTTTTGTGGATCCTAAATTTCCAGATCATGTTTACAAACTGAAGAAAGCTTTATATGGATTGAAACAAGCACCAAGAGCATGGTATGACAGACTGACTCAATTTCTTGTGGCTCAAGGTTACAGAAAAGGAGGTTCTGATAAGACTTTGTGTGTGAAAGATGAAAATGGGAGTCTGATGATTGCTCAGATTTATGTGGATGATATAGTGTTTGGAGGAATGTCTCAGAAGATGGTCAAGTTGTTTGTTCAGCAGATGCAGTCAGAATTTGAAATGAGCTTAGTTGGAGAACTGACTTACTTTCTTGGTTTACAAGTCAAGCAAATGGAAGATACAATCTTCATCTCTCAGAGTAAATATGCCAAGAACATAGTAAAGAAGTTTGGAATGGAATCAGCTGCTCATAAGAAGACACCAGCTGCTACTCATCTGAAGCTAACCAAAGATGAACAAGGAGTATCAGTTGATCAGAGTCAGTACAGAAGCATGATAGGAAGCCTATTGTATTTAACTGCAAGCAGACCTGATATCACTTATGCTGTTGGAGTTTGTGCAAGATATCAAGCTGATCCTAAGATGAGTCATCTGACACAAGTTAAAAGGATCCTGAAGTATGTTAGTAGCACAAGTGACTATGGAATCATGTACTCACACAGTTCAAATTCTGAACTGATGGGATATTGTGATGCTGACTGGGCTGGAAGTGCTGATGACAGGAAGAGCACCTCAGGAGGTTGTTTCTTTTTGGGAAATAACTTAATTTCATGGTTTAGCAAGAAGCAAAACTGTGTGTCATTGTCAACTGCTGAGGCTGAGTATATTGCTGCTGGAAGTAGTTGCTCACAATTGGTTTGGATGAAACAGATGCTGGAGGAGTACAACATGAAACAAGGAACCATGACCTTATTTTGTGACAATTTGAGTGCCATCAACATCTCTAAGAATCCAATTCAGCACAGTAGAACCAAACACATAGACATCAGGCACCATTTTATCAGAAACCTTGTGGAGGATAAAGTTATTCAACTGGAGCATGTAGCTACTGAAGAACAAGTTGCTGACATTTTCACAAAGGCCTTGGATGCTAAGCAGTTTGAGAACTTAAGGAGCAAGTTAGGTGTGTGCTTATATGAAGAATTCTAGCAATTAAAGCAAACTGGATGTGAGGAAGGTAGAGTACCTGCCAGCTTTGTTAGTGCTAAGTGTGATGCTGTCTCTGATACTAAGTCTGAAGTTCAAACTGGGACAGTAGTTGAAGATGTTTGTGCAGTTTCCCTTTCCTATTTGAAGACTATGATTTGTCAGAATTTTATGGCTAAAAAGGGGGAGAAAATCTTATGCAATGTGTTGGCCTTGTTGGCTCTGATACCAAGAATTAGAAGATGCATTTCAGATATGTGTGTCATTAATTCAGAAGGTGACTAGTTTTGCTCTGATACCAAGCAAGATATGTCCAGATATGATCAAGGGGGAATATGTGTCTCAGGGGGAGTACAAGATTGTTATGATCCTGAGTGTTTGTGGTCCTGAAGAACAAATGTGTTCAGCTCCTGAAGTGTTGGCTCTGATATAGTGTTGGCTCTGATATGCTCTGATACCATAAATTCAGAAGTAAGGGGGAGTTTGATGTATGCTGAGTGTATGCTGAGTTGCAAGGGGAGTATGTGTGATGATCAGGAGTTGATCAGTAGCTCTGATACCTTGGAGTAGCTCTATCAGAAGTTCAGAAGTTGAAGCTGCATGTTTAACATAGCTGAGTCCGCTGCCTAAACTAATTGCTATGATGTATACTTGTGGAGTTCTTCATTGTTGAGCTGATTATAATGAAGATTGAAGGACTTGGATGGTTTTAGCCAAAAATTTGCCAAAGGGGGAGATTGTTGAGTCTTTTGTGTTGGCTGCATGTTTTGGCAAAACCAAAGTATTGAATAGAAGCATCTCCATATATGAAACATTTCTTCAGTTGCAAGTTTTGTGTTTTGAAGCCATTCAGAAGCAGAAAATGTCATCAGAAGCTGAATGCACTGTAGCAGTTCAGAAGCTGATTTCAGGTTCTGAAGCCAGCGTTGACTTTTGTTGACCACATCAGAAGCTGGGTTTTCAGATTAATTTTTGCGCGTATCTTGGGAGATTTAGCAAGGAATTATCTTTGTATAAGTGCTTCTAGAATGCTGAATTATTTGGAGAAGATTTTATTGAAGATTTGGTTCAAAGATATGAAAATCGTATTTTCTGTTTTAAATCTTTCAAAGATACAAAACAGTTTTATTTGTTACTTGATTGGACCAATCTTATTTCAGTAACAAATCAATTCAGAAGATTAGTTTTTTTTGCAAGACTGAAGGCTATATAAAGAGGAGGGCTGCTGCTATTCAAGAGACAAGAAATTAGAGAGAAAAATTCAGAGAAAAGAGTCTTAGAGTTTTTAAGCTTTTAGCTTTATTGTGCACCACTCTGTTAGAGTTGGTTTAGGTGTTTTGATTGAGTTGTAATCACTCTAAGCCTGTAGGTACGAGTGAAGTCAGATGTATTGAAGTTGTTCTTCAAAACAGAGTAGTTTTTGTTAAGGGATTCAGTAACAGGTTTGTTACTTGATTAGGAAGTTAGTGGTCTCTAATACTCAACGTGTTGGGTAGAATTCAAGACTAGGAGGAAGTTAATTGCTTAGGCTGGGAACTGGGAGTCAGTGTCTTGAGTCATAAGGATTAACTCCTATAGTGGAATTCCTTCCTGGATTGGTATCCCCCAGAGTAGGAGGTGTTTACTCCGAACTGGGTTAACAAACCTCTGTGTGTTCTTTAGCTTTCCTGCACTTTATATTCCTGCTGATTATTTGCTTTTATAATTGTGCTAAGTTCTGATCAGAACCTGTTAAGTTTTTAATCAGAACCAGAACCTGTTAAGTATCTTTGCCTTGCCAGAATTTCATTTTTCCTACAGCCTCTGAACACTACAGACTTATTTTCATTGTTGATTACAGTGCAAGTGTTCTTATTAAACAGAACTTCATAATTACTATCACATAATTGACTTATGCTAAGTAAATTATGTCCAAGTCCATCTACCAGCCAAACATTATCAATGTACAGGGAAGAATTACCTATCTTACCAGTACCAATGATCTTTCCTTTCTGACTTCCTCCAAATCCCACAGTTCCTCCCTCTTTCAGAGTTAGGGTTTGGAACATAGACTTGTCCCCTGTCATATGATGCGAGCATCCACTGTCCAGGTACCAGGACCTTTCCTTTTCTTTGGATGACAAGCATATCTGCAATTGAAATAATCTCAGACTTAGGTACCCAGATTTTCATGGGTCCTTTGGGGTTAGTCCTGAAAGGTTTTGGCTTTTTAAACTTGTGTCTGAAGTTATGATATTCAGACTTGTTCTGATACTTTGGATATGAATCCTTGTATCTTGAATAAGTCTAAGTTTCAAAACCTGAATACTTCAGAACCTGAGTTCTTAATGGTTTGGACTCAGATTTCTTCAGAACGTGGGACTTGAGAGTCTTTGGTTATGAATCCTTTAGTGTTTTAACCATTGAGCACGTTGGTTCTGATCTCTTCAGAATTCTTACTTTGTTTACTTCAGACACAAGGAAAGCTTCAGTTTTGCCTTTCTTAAAACAATCAGAAGCATAAAACTTATTGGTTTGCTTTGGCTTCCTTTGCTTAACATTCTGAGATTGAAAATGTTTTACATTGACTGGTTTGACAGATTTTGAAGTCTTAATAAACCCAGTTTTAGAAAAATTTGAATCAGATTTATTCAGATTCTGAGACTTACTAGTTCCAGGTTCTGAACACTTCAGATTCTGAACAGGTTTAGGTTCAGAGTCTGATTTCCTCTTACTCTTAGGCTTAGGACCTTTTGACTTAGATTTAGGCAGGGTTTTAACATCTGCCTTCATCTTACCCTTAGGTTAAGAAGCTTCAGAGTCTGAGTTGTTCAGAACTTCAGACTTAGTCTCAGATTCTGATACTTTCAACTTCTCAGAATTATCAGAAGCAGGCATAAAACATATACCATTGCCTTTTAAAATATCTTCAGAACAGGGAGGTGAGTTTAATTCATTTGAAGGTTTGAATGAATCATAGCCAATGCCTTCACCTTTGTTTTTGATCATATTATACATCATGGAGGCAATTTTAGTTCTATTGAACCCAGTTAACATGAAATCCTGAAGAGCTATTTCCTGATCATTAGGAACCTCTTCAGATTTCTTATGAGCCTCTTTTCTAAGTTCTTCAACTTCTTCATCATATTCAAGAATCTGATTCTGAAGTTTAAGATTTTCCTCAGATAGCAAGTTAGTTTGATTTTTCAAAGATTTAATTTCTTTTAACTTGCATTTAAGATGACTCAGAAGATCATTAACTGTTTCAATCAATTCAGATCTAGAGAGTTCAGAGTATACCTCATCTTCTTCATCAGAGTCTGAACATGATTCAGCATCAGAAGATGCAGTTGCCATCAGGGCCTTGTTTGCTTCATCCTCATCAAATTCTGACTCATTGTCCAGATCATCCCATGTTGCCATGAGACTCTTTTTGAGCTTATTTCTGAAACTGCTGGACTTTGAGCTGGACTTCTTTGCTTTTTCCTTGGATTTTTCCTTCTGAAGATCAGGACAATCAGCAATGAAGTGGCCAGGCTTTTTGCAGTTGTAGCAGCTTTCCTTTTGAATATCCCTCTTTGAACCAGAACTAGATCCTCTAAAGTTACTGCTTCTGTTAGAGAATTTTTTCTTTCTGTTCATCAGATACTGAAGCCTTTTAGAAATCATTGCAAGCTCATCAGCATCTGAATCTTCATCAGAATTTCCCTCAGGAAACTCTTCTTCAGATTCAATTGCTTTCAAAGCTTTAGCAGGTTTTCTTTTAGACTTCAGAGCTAATGTTTTTGGCTCTCTAACAGACTCATCCTCATTGAGTCCTAGTTCATGCACTTTGAGGGAGCTTATCAGATCCTCAATACTTAAAGTATTCAGATCCTTAGCTTCCTCAAAGGCAGTCACTTTAGGTCTCCATTTGGATGGCAGACTTCTAAGGATTTTATTCACATGATCAGCTGTGGTATAACTCTTCTTCAGAATCTGAAGTCCAGAAACCAGAGTCTGAAATCTTGAGAACATTGTCTCAATATTTTCATCCTCTTTCATTCTGAACAATTCATATTGCTGAACAAGAATGTTTGCCTTAGCTTCTCTAACTTTCTTATTACCTTCATAGTTAGAACAGAGGGATGTGAATATAGCTTTGGCTGTTGACTTGTCACTCAGCTTCTGATACTCAGTGTGAGGTAATGAATCCACAATGATTCCTCTCACATGGTGATGGTTCCTATAGATTTTTCTTTGATCATCACTTAGAGCTCTTCTGTTGACAGCAACACCTTCTTCATCTACTGGGATAGTGATTCTATCTTCAATGATATCCCATAGTGAATCATCTATACCAATGATATGGCTGTACATTTTGCTTTTCCACCATGAGAACTTCTCAGGATCACCAGTAAACATTGGAGGTTTATTGTGTGACCTGGATTTTCTTTCATTAGTGCCATAATCATATGAAACAGATGTTCCAGTTCCCTTTGATTTCTGGGTTGTGGTTGAGGTGAATCTTCACTATCAGACATGTTTTTCTCAGGATCAAGACTGACACACTGTTAAGTGTTAATATCAGAACCGGAGCTCTGATACCAACTGAAGGTGAGAAAAACACACACACAAGAAGGGGGGGTTGAATTGTGTGAGTCAAAAAACAGGTTTCTTTTACTTTTCAAAACTTAAGGCAAGTTCAGAAGCTGATATGAATCAGTTCTGAACTATTTTCTCAGAGTTATGCAGCGGATTAATAAATAAAAGAGATAAGGGAAGAGAGAGACACATAAAATTATACTGGTTCCTTCTCAATGTGAGAAGTAGTCCAGTCCCCTTGTTTTCCAACAAGAGAGTTTCACTATAATCTGAAGATTACACTTTGCTCAACCGCTAAGGAAGAGACTTCCAGTCGCTCAATCACAAAGAAAGAGGCTTCTATGCTCAACCACCAAGGAAGAGGCTTCCAATGCTCAAGTCACTAAGACAAGAGACTTCCCAATGCTCAAGTCACTAAGACAAGAGACTTCTGACTCAGACCATAAAGGAATGAGGTTACAAATGCTCAGTATACAGACTGAGACTTTGAGGACCAAACTGGTTTACAAATGAAATAGTTTGGGATGAACACTTGATCAAATATCAGAGGTGTTCTCTAAATACAACACAGGTTAAGACTCTTAACCTTAAGAAATTCTAAGTTACAAAGACTAAAGAATTTCTAAGAGTTTTTATGAACTTGACAGTTTTTGACAGAAAACAGAGTGCAGGTTCAGCAATACATTTCAAAGAGTCTTAGACATTTTCTTCTTCAAACCTTCTTCCTTTTATAGATGAAAATATAGCTGTTTGAAGATTTACTTGATTTGAGGAAAGAGCCGTTGCAATTGGGCTAGGTTACTACAAATGTGTGCTGCACTTTATCAGTCAGAACAGAGCAGTTGCCATTTTTGAAATGGCCTACCTTAAAAGCTGGAGAATGTTTGGGTCAGGGAGACAACTGTTCCATTGAGTTGTTCTGACACATTCAGGCATTAAATGCGCACAGTACTGGTCAATTTCCATGCCACATCAGCATCAGAAGCTTCTCTGTGAACAGTGATCAGAAGCTGCTTCAGTTGTACGGATCAGAAGCTGGCTTCAGGAGTTGACTCTGCGTTGACTTCTTCAGAAGCACCCAGACATCAGAAGCTGCCTTCAGACCCAGAAGCTGCACTTCAGGAGCACCACTTCAGGACCACTTCAGAACCTCTACTTCAGGAGCACTTCTCCAGAACCACTTCAGAAGCTCTTACTTCAGGAGCACTTCTTCAGGAGCACTACTTCCGACCCAGTTTCCTTCTAGCTTTGCAACCTTGCTTCTTAGCTTTCCTTCTTGCTCTTTAGCTTGTTCTTTCATAACCATTATCAATCAATACTTTATTAAGCATGTGGTTCTGAAACACTTGAACAAAGCATTAGCAAATAAACCAATTTTCCATTTAACACTTTGTTATCATCAAAACCATAAAGAGAGATATGTTTACACATAAATGCTTTAACAATCTCCCCTTACTTTATAAGAGACTTCTTAAACACATTTTGTTCCAACAGATTGTGGCCATGCAAGAAGAGTTAAATCAGTTCCAAAGAAATGATGTTTGGGATCTAATTGTCAAACCACCATAGAAGAACATCATTGGAATAAAATGGGTCTTCAGAAATAAGCTTAATGAACAAGGAGACGTAACCAAAAACAAAGCTAGACTGGTAGCACAAGGCTCTGAAATGGGTCTTCAAAAGAGAATTAGATCATTCTCTTTTCACTTTGCATACAGATTCCACCTTTACTGCTCTCCTTGTATATGTCAATGATGTCATCTTGACAGGAGAATCCATGACTGAGATAAATAGAAATAAAGGAGCACTTGATGCAGAGTTTAAGATCAAGGATCTTGGAAAGCTCAAATATTTCTTAGGCATAGAAGTAGCTCATTGCACGATTGGAATCAGTATTTGCCAAAGAAAATATTGTCTTGATCTCTTGCAAGATACTGGGTTCCTTGGTGCCAAGCCTGTTCCAACACCTCTTGATCCTTCTGTCAAATTACACCATGATACTTCAAAGCCTTTTGAGGACATACTAAGCTATAGATGACTTGTGGGAAAACTCTTGTACCTTACTACTATGAGACCTGATATAGCATTTGTAACTCAACAATAGTTCAGTTCAGAATCAGATGTTGATCAGATTCTGAAACTATTTTCAGAGTTGTTTGCGCGGGTAAAGAGTAAATGAGAGAGAGAGAGACAGCAGTTTATCCTGGTTCCTTCCACAACCTGGAAGTAATCTAGTCCCCTTGTTACTAACAAGAGATTTTCCACTATAATCACAAAGATTACAATTGCTCAAGCACAAAGCAAGAGACTTCCTATGCTCTAACACAAAGTAAGAGACTTCCTTGCGTAGACACACAATCTAAGACTTTCTTGCTCAAACACAAAGTATGAGACTTCCTTGCTGAAATTCCTGGCAACCTGACTGAAATATGCTGTGCACAATGTTGGCACAACTGTCCGAGCGCGTGTCTACTCAGAACTACAATTAAAATAGCACAACGTAACAAAGCACAAATTAAAAGGAACACAGCGGAAATAAAAAGTACACAGAGAGTTTGTTAACCCAGTTCGGAGCAACTCTCCTACTCTGGGGGATACCAATCCAGGAATGATTCCACTATTATAGTTCTAGTGAAAAGACCAACGCAGACACACTACTTGACCTTGCACCTAGACCCTACCAGTGGCAACTCTATCTAGGAACTCCTAGATATGAGACCCCGTCTCAATTCCTACGAACAACACACACAGTATTGTTATCAAACACACAAAACATAAAACACAACCAAGAGAAACACACGCTAATAACACATACTCACTCCGTACTTAAAAGCTTAGGAGCAGCTTACAAATTACAACTCAAAACAAACTCAGTCCTTAGCTTGAATCAGGGAGATACAAGCAAGGCTCACAATTAACAAACAAAACCCTAAAAACCTTAAAACACACGCTTTGCTAACACACACGGTTTTTAGTTACGCTACTAGGGTTTGCCTTCACGAATATATAGTACTGAAGTAGCACGGGTCTGGGCTTCAAAATAGAGCATGGACATTGACCGGTCCAGCTGAAACAATCTTCTAGAAATAATAAAAAGCTTCCAAATATAGAATGATATCTTGTGGAACAAATAGCAAGGCAAATAAAACTTCAATCAAATCTTCAATCAGATACACGCGCCTTGATCAGCAAGCTAGAGGAAAATAAATCTTCAGGCAAATCTTTGGAAGATTGCGTACATAAATATAAAGCGCTAGCTGGCGCGAAAACACAAGATACATAACGCTGTTCCATATTCTACCGCATCTGTCCCAGCATCTGGCTAGTAGATGTTTTTGCAAAATGTAGCCAATCTACAAAAACCCAACAATCTCCCCCTTTGGCACAATTTTGGCTAAAACACTCTAGAGCCAGTTCTATGGGAGATACACAAAAAAAATTCCTTCACGTCAACATAAGCACACAACAAGGAAAGAAAATATCGTAGCATATAATAAGATTACTACCACGCGAGAAATAGACAAAGATGACTTGCAAGTAGAATCAGAGGCATGCACCGGATAACACAAACATCTAGCCTCATAGGAACAGCCAGAGAGAAATAAACTCTCATATAGTGGAATCACATAGATAAGGGGAAAAAATAAATTTCCACACATCAAGAAAACTTAAGAGAGCTCCCCCTCAAAACATGCATGTACCAGTACTCCCCCTCAACATATACTACACTCCCCCTCAACACATGTAACCATACATAATACAAGCTTCAAATATCAAATCACGCACACAACCAACAGATAGGGCATAAATCTAATTCATTCTACTCCCCCTTTTTAGCCATAAATTCTGACAAACAACAGATAGGGCATACTCATAGAAAGTGCATAGAGCCATAAAGAGTGCATAGAAACCACAGAGAGTGCATATTACAGACCAGAAGCACTCAAGGTGCATAAGAAACCCAGGGTCTTGGCCAACCAACCAAAACAAACACAAAGAATACAGCAACTGAGAACAGGGAAAACATCAGAATCAGAATTCATCAGAGTCAGCGGAGAACTCCTCAGTATCACCAGCAGAAGCATTATTATTCCCTCCTTCTTCTTCATCCTGCTCACCCTCAGCTTCAGATTCAGCCTTCAAGGCTGCAATTATCCTGTCAATTTTCATCTTCCTAGCTCCAAGAGCCACACTAGTCTCAGTTAGATCTGCAATTATTTGTTTTCTAGTGAGCACACCAGACGTCCGGACAGAAGTACCAGCTAAGTCAGCAGCATGTTTCTCAGACAGCAAACTACAATCCAAGGCCATAGGGCCAGACCTCTTACAGGGCTCATCAGTATTGATCAAAATATCTGGGTGTTGCTGAAGCACAATACCACACAGGAGAGTGGGAAAAGCTATAGGAAACTTGATAGCAAAGGACTTAGCATGCTCCAAAACCTGATAATAAATGTAGGCCCCATAATCAAAAGGTGACTTGGTACCAACAGCATAAATCAATTTGGCCAAACCAGAAGCAACTGAGAAGTTAAGAAAAGAATAATGATGGTAGCGTGTGGGAGGTTTGAATAAGGAAGGTTGGAGATAGCTTCCTTGAATTGCGTGCATCAAGCGGTTGAGGAGGGAGAAAATAACTGCTGCACGCCTCCCATAAATTAACTGCTACAATTCCTCAAATAAACAGATCCCTAACTTCCGTCTTAATTTTTCAAATTGATTAGCATCAAGAGCTTTTGTAAAAATATCTGCTAATTGCTCTTCAGTTGCAACATGCTCAAGAGTGACAATTTTTTCTTCAACCAGATCTCTAATAAAATGATGTCTAATGTCAATGTGTTTAGTCCTGCTGTGTTGTATAGGATTTTTAGAGATATTAATTGCACTCAGATTGTCACAATATAATGTCATAGCATCTGTCTTGACATTGTACTCACTCAGCATCTGTCTCATCCACAACAATTGAGAACAACTACTACCAGCTGCTATGTACTCAGCTTCAGCTGTAGACAAAGAAACACAATTTTGCTTCTTACTGAATCAGGATATAAGATTGTTACCCAGAAAGAAACATCCACCAGAAGTACTCTTTCTATCATCTGCACTTCCAGCCCAGTCAGCATCACAATATCCAAACAACACAGTGCTTTCCCCATGAGAATACAACATACCATAGTCACTAGTACCATTCACATACTTCAGAATTCTCTTTACCTGAGTCAGATGACTTATTTTTGGTTCAGCTTGGTATCTGGCACACACTCCAACTGCAAATGTGATATCTGGCCTACTTGCTGTAAGATATAGAAGACTTCCTATCATACTCCTATACATGCTTTGGTCAACATCCACACCTTTCTCATCCTTTGATAATTTTACATGTGTGGGAGCAGGGGTTCTTTTATGAGCAGCATTTTCCATCCCAAATTTCTTGACTATATTTTTAGCATACTTACTTTGAGAGATAAATATAGTATCTTCCATCTGTTTCACTTGAAGACCAAGAAAGAACTTTAGCTCACCTACAAGACTCATCTCAAATTCAGATTGCATTTGCTGAACAAAATGCTCTATCATCTGGTCAGACATTCCTCCAAAGACTATGTCATCTACATATATTTGAGCAATCATCAGCTGTCCATTTTCATCTTTCACAAACAGGGTCTTGTCATTTCCTCCCTTCCTATAGCCATGGTTGATTAGAAACTCAGCAAGTCTCTCATACCAAGCTCTAGGAGCTTGCTTCAGGCCATATAGAGCTTTCTTCAATTTGTACACATGGTTTGGAAAACTAGGATCAATGAAGCCTTTAGGCTGTTCCACATAAACCTCTTCATTTAAGTACCCATTGAGAAAGGCACTCTTGACATCCATCTGATACAACTTGAATTTTAGTATGCATGCAATCCCAAGTAACAATCTAATAGATTCCAACCTAGCTACAGGAGCAAAAGTCTCATCAAAGTCTACACCTTCAATTTGAGAATATCCTTGTGCAACCAGTCTAGCTTTGTTTCTAGTGATAGTACCATTTTCATCAGACTTGTTTTTATAAACCCACTTGGTACCTATGACATTCACATTGTCTGGTCTAGAAACTAAGTCCCACACATTACTTCTCTTGAACTGAGTTAATTCTTCTTGCATAGCATTTATCCAGAACTCATCAGTTAGAGCTTCCTTAACATTCTTTGGTTCAAGTTTAGATATAAAGCAAGAATTTGATACCTCATCATAGTTCCTTCTAGTTGTGATCCCTTGGTTAGGGTCGCCAATGACTTGATCTATGGGGTGGTTTTTCTGAACTCTGATAGATGGTCCTTTGTTGGGAGCAGTCTTCTCTGGACCTGTTACTTCAGAATCTTGCTTATTACTTGCTTCATCTTCTTTCTTCTCCTCCTGTAGGTCAGATGCTAAGTCAAATGTCGCATCATCTGGCATCGCATTATTTCCTTCATCATCTACAACAACATTTATGGATTCCATCACTGTCTTGGTTCTGGAGTTGTATACTCTATAGGCTCTGCTGTTTGTAGAATAGCCTAGAAAGATTCCCTCTTCACTTTTAGCATCCATCTTTCTTCTTGGTTCCCTGTCAGCTAGAATATAACACTTACTACCAAACACATGAAAATGCTTCACTGTTGGCTTCCTGTCCTTCCATAGCTCGTACAAAGTTGTAGATGTACCTTTTCTCAAAGTCACTCTATTATGAATATAGCAGGCTGTGTTCATGGCTTCAGCCCAAAAGAAAAATGGCAGCTTCTTTGCATGTAGCATAACCCTAGCAGATTCTTGCAAAGTCCTGTTCTTTCTTTCAACTATCCCATTTTGTTGAGGAGTAATGGGTGCGGAGAACTCATGAAATATTCCTTCAGAAATACAGAAATCAGAGAACTTACCATTCTCAAACTCCTTCCCATGGTCACTTCTGATTCTAACAATTCCACAATCCTTTTCTCTCTGAAGTTGTAAGCAAAGATCCTTGAATTTTTCAAACGTGTCTGATTTCCCCTTAATGAAATTTATCCAAGTATATCTAGAAAAATCATCAACAACAACAAAAGCATACTTCTTACCACCTAAGCTTTCGACTTGCATGGGTCCCATTAAGTCCATGTGCAATAGCTCAAGAACTCTGGATGTGGACAGATGTTGCAGCTTCTGGTGAGGCATCTTGGTCTGTTTTCCTATCTGGCATTCTCCACATATACTTCCTTCCTGAATTTGGAGTTTTGGTAAACCTCTGATGGCTCCTTCAGCAATAGCTTTCTTCATGCTTCTGAGATTCAGATGTCCAAGCTTTTGGTGCCATAGCTTAACTTCATCTTCTTTGGTTATTAGACAAGTAGATAACTTTGCTTTTTCTTGAGAGACCCACAAGTAGCAATTGTCCTTTGATCTAATACCTCTCATCAGGATGTCCCCTTCACTGTTAGCAACTAAGCATTCACTCTTAGTAAAGTTGACCTTCATCCCTTGATCGCACAGTTGACTAATACTAATTAAGTTGGCAGTTAATCCTTTCACAAGAAGCACCTTATCAAGTTTGGGTAGACCCTCTTCCACAAGATTTCCTACACCCTTTATTTCTCCTTTGGCTCCATCCCCAAAAGTCACAAAACTTGTAGCATAAGGCTTAACATCAGTCAAATAATTTTTATCACTAGTCATATGTCTGGAACATCCACTGTCAAAGTACCAATCATTTCTGGATGACACTCTCAGAGATGTATGAGCAATTTGAGCAATCTCATCAGCTTCTGGTTCTATTTTTCTAGGATCCATAGTGTTGCTTGTGAAATTATCATTTTTCTGCTTCCACTGCTTTTTGGTGATCTTTACTGTGGGATCAGGTCTTGGTGAATAGGTCCTGTCTGGGTAACCATGTAATTTAAAACAGAAAGGTCTGACATGTCCTTTTCTTCCACAGTAATGACATACCCAAGCATAATTCCTTCCTTTTGATCTGGTCCTATATCCTGATGCCTGTTGTCTCACCTGATGCTGGGGCATCTGTCTTGACATAGTATGATCATGAGTACTAACAGGTGCCACAAACTGTCTCACTGGTAATAGTTTCTGCTGAGGCATAGAACTGTAGTCAAACCCAATACCTTTAGAATCTCCAGGTTTTTGTCCTATTTCCAGAATTTCGTCTAAAGCATCAGTACCTTTGTTCATCATCCGCATTTGCTTGTTCATATTGCCAATCTTGGAAGTAAGTAAGATAACCTCATCATTGAGGTCTGAGTTTATTTTCAGAAGTTTGTCTTTCTCAGCTTGCAGGAGAGCGATGGTCCCTTTTTGTTTTTCTAAAGTTTTACAAACTTCCTCACTTTTGAGATATAGCTCCTTGTAAGAATCAGCCAGTTCATCATATGTTAGCTCTTCATCACTAGATTCATTGTCAGATGTGCACACTCCAGTCAAGGCATTCACATGTTTTGCAGTTTCAGGTTCTTCTTCTGATTCATCCTCATCAGTCCAAGACACAGTCATCACCTTCTTTTGTTTCTTCAGATACGTTGCACACTCAGTTCTGATGTGACCAAAACCTTCGCATTCATGGCATTGCACCCCTTTGCTTTGATTGATTTTGTCATCAGTTCTAGGTTTCCTCTGATTGTTGACATTTTTATAGATGCTGCGACTGTTGTCCGGAGCATTTGTCCTAGGGCGTCTGTCCATCCTCTTCACAACTTTATTAAATTGTTTGCCCAACAACACAATATCTTCAGAGATGCTCTCATCAGTATCTAAATTACTCTCCACATCATCTTCATCAGTGTTGGAGATGAAAGCAATGTTCTTGTCTTTCTTTTCAGATCTTTCATTAACCTTTAATTCAAAAGTTTAGAGAGATCCAATCAACTCATCAACTTTCATATCTCCAATATCTTGGGCCTCCTCGATAGCACAAACTTTCATATCAAATTTCTTAGGCAGGGACCTGAGAATTTTGCTTACCAGTTTTTCATCGGATATCTTTTCCCCCAAGGATTCAAAAGTGTTAGCATATTCTAGCACATTCATGTGAAAGTCATGAACACTCTCTCCTTCTTTCATTCTCAAATTCTCAAACTGTGTTGTTAGCAGTTGTAGCCTTGACTTCTTGACCTTTTGAGTACCTTCATGAGCTGTTCTTAGGATATCCCAAGCTTCCTTGGCAATAGTACATTGTTTAATCAACCTGAACATGTTCTTGTCAACACCATTAAACAAAGCATTCAGGGCTTTAGAGTTTCCAATAGCTGCAGTGTCTTCTTCTGTAGACCACTCCTCTTCTGGTTTCAACTCATCAGTATCAACATTTTTCGCATCTTTTATTTTAGGAGGGACCCATGCCTTGATCACAGCCTTCCAAGCTCTGCTGTCTAGAGATTTCAAGAAAGCTGTCATGCGTGATTTCCAAATGTCATAGTTTGACCCATCCAACAAGGGTGGTCTGTTCACCAGTCCTCCTTCTTTATCCATTGAGCTAGAAACTTCTTTCCCTGGAGCTCACCCACACAGAACAGGGTGCCTGCTCTGATGCCAATTGAAATTCCTGGCAACCTGACTGAAATATGCTGTGCACAATGTTGGCACAACTGTTCGAGCGCGTGTCTACTCAGAACTACAATTAAAATAGCACAACGTAACAAAGCACAAATTAAAAGAAACACAGCGGAAATAAAAAGTACACAGAGAGTTTGTTAACCCAGTTCGGAGCAACTCTCCTACTCTGGGGGATACCAATCCAGGAATGATTCCACTATTATAGTTCTAGTGAAAAGACCAACGCAGACACACTACTTGACCTTGCACCTAGACCCTACCAGTGGCAACTCTATCTAGGAACTCCTAGATATGAGACCCCGTCTCAATTCCTACGAACAACACACACAGTATTGTTATCAAACACACAAAACATAAAACACAACCAAGAGAAACACACGCTAATAACACATACTCACTCCGTACTTAAAAGCTTAGGAGCAGCTTACAAATTACAACTCAAAACAAACTCAGTCCTTAGCTTGAATCAGGGAGATACAAGCAAGGCTCACAATTAACAAACAAAACCCTAAAAACCTTAAAACACACGCTTTGCTAACACACACGGTTTTTAGTTACGCTACTAGGGTTTGCCTTCACGAATATATAGTACTGAAGTAGCACGGGTCTGGGCTTCAAAATAGAGCATGGACATTGACCGGTCCAGCTGAAACAATCTTCTAGAAATAATAAAAAGCTTCCAAATATAGAATGATATCTTGTGGAACAAATAGCAAGGCAAATAAAACTTCAATCAAATCTTCAATCAGATACACGCGCCTTGATCAGCAAGCTAGAGGAAAATAAATCTTCAGGCAAATCTTTGGAAGATTGCGTACATAAATATAAAGCGCTAGCTGGCGCGAAAACACAAGATACATAACGCTGTTCCATATGCTACCGCATCTGTCCCAGCATCTGGCTAGTAGATGTTTTTGCAAAATGTAGCCAATCTACAAAAACCCAACACTTGCTTAGACACACAGTCTAAGACTTTCTTGCTCAAACACAAAGTATGAGACTTCCTTGCTTAGACACACAGTCTAAGACTTTCTTGCTCAAACACAAATTATGAGACTTCAAGTTGCTCAAGCACGCAGGCAAGAGGCTTATAATCAAACATAATTACAAAGAATATGTTTGAGTTGAACACTTGATATACTATCAGTGGTGTTCACAAAATACAACACAGATTAAGACTCTTTCTAATTTGGCAGTTACGTTTTCCAGAAAAACAGAGTAACAGAGTCTTGATCTTCTTCTTCAATTCTTCAATCCTTTATAGAGGAATAAAGAGTTGTTGAGAAGATTGCGAGGTTAGCAATTAGAGCCGTTGCAATTAGAAGCTTCAGCCAACATTAATTCCTTCTATTCTGACATTGTGTGCGCCACACAGAAAACAGAGCATGGCAGATTTGAATTGTTTCCTTAGAACATGGATAATGTTTCGTACAAGGAAACAACTGTTGCATAGAGCTGTTCTGACCGTACAGTACTTCACTGTTCACAGTTGCAATTATTGACTGCTACGTTTCAGACTTCAGAAGCTTCTCTTCAGAAATAGTTCTTCAAAAGCTGGCATCAGACACTGGTCATCAGAAGCACTTCTTCAGAACATGGTCTTCAGACGCACTGTTCATCAGAAGCTGTCTTCAGAAGCTGTCCTTCAGACGCACTGTTCATCAGACGTAGTCTTCAGAAGCAGGTCTTCAGTCGCTGCCTTCAGACGCTCCCTTCAAAAGCTCTTCTTCAGACGCTGTGTTCAGAAGCTCTTCTTCAGACGCTGATTTTCTTCAGCCTTGCAACACAAGCTTCTATATTTTCCCTATTGCTCTTAACTTGTTCTTTCATAACCAATGTTAGATACCAATCTTTAAGTATATGGTTCTGCACACTAGAATCAAGTATTAGCATATCCAATTTTCTTTTTAACACTTTGTTATCATCAAAACTCAAAAGAGAGTTGTTTATACATTTTTTTCCAACAATCTCCCCCCTTTTGATGATGACAAACATAAGCATTAATAGAAAATTGTTGTTAATTTAATTAACAAGTTGACTTCAGGGTCTAAGGTTTGTAAGCTCCCCCTGAGTCTGATAATCCACAAGGTGAGGTTTGTAAGCTCCCCCCGAGTCTTATCCAGGTTAATTAAATTCCATTTAAATCAAACAGATGAAAAATCAAAGTGTAAATACATTCAGAATTTAAATAACAAACTGACTTCATGGTTTGAGGTTTGTAAGCTCCCCCTAAGTCTGATAATTCACAAGGTGAGGTTTGTAAGCTCCCCTTGAGTTTTATCAAGTTATCTAAATTCAGTTTAATTCACAGAATTGAAAATTCAGTATATCTCACAGAATTTAATTCAGAGGCTAGGAGATTAAAAGTTGTTCTCATAAGTTAATTAATTATCAGAAATTAACTTATATTCTGAGCTCAGAGCCTGAAATACTTCCTACTTTTACTCCCCCTTTTGTCATCAATAAAAAGAAAATTCAGGAATTTTTAAGAGAGTGAAAAACGTGAGATAAAAATGTTCAGAGCATTTTGTTCAGTACTACTGAATTGTTTCAGAGACAATTGTTCAGAACATATGGTTCAGTATTACTGAACAGTTTCAGACAGAAATAAGAGTTTAAAAACTGGGTCTGAAAACTGAACATATAAGATGAGAAATTGAAAGTGTGTCTGTGTTTTGAGTGTTTTTAAAACCCTTTTCAGAAACTGAAAATCAAAGAGACATTAAACAAAACTGCACATTAATGACTATAGGAGGGGCAAGGTACAACTTTCGAAGCATAAATTCATCACTGCCCATCAGTTATAATTTATCAGAAACTGACCATGTGTTAGACAACTGTACAGATTCACTCTCATTAGTGGGCCACTTGTAAAGTGTCCACTTACAATGAGTTTTATCAGAAGTCAAAAATTCAAATTCTGAAACTCAATCTCTGATGTTTTCAGAAGCTGAACTTTCTTCAGACTCTCAAAGTGAGTGTCTGCTAAGTCTTAGCTTTTGATGAACTTCAGATTCTCAGTTTCTATTCAGAGTCAAGCAATTTTTCCAGAGATAAAATCTATGTTCAGATTCTTTTTAATAAAATTAAATCTATCTTTTGAACATAATCTCTAATAAAATTATGTTTAAATTCAAAATGCTTGGCTCTTGAATGTAGAATTTGATTTTTAGACAAACATATTGCAGCAGTAATATCACAGAGATGGGTATACTGTTTTCATGAATCTGATAGTCTTTCACATTGGTGTAGAAGCTGTTAAGTATAACAAAGAACAAAACATACCTCTGTCGAGCTTCTGATCTACCTCTCCTTGTTCATTCAGGTTGTTTCTGAACACCCATTTTTGTTCCAACAATGTCCTTGATAGGCTTCAGGAGAAGTGTCAGATTCTGCGGAGCTCTCAATAGCTCAGTACCAATGATCTAGTCTTTGTGGTTTCCTCCAGATTCCACAGTTCCTCCCTCTTTCATGGTCAGGGTTTGAAACATAGACTTTCCTTCTGTCATGTAATGCCAGCAGCCATTGCCCAGGCACCATGACTTCCCCTTTTGTTTGGTTCTTAATCATATCTGCAACAGAAATAATTTCAAACCTAGGTATCCATATGGGTCATCTTGGGTTAGTTCTGAAAGGTTGAGTCTTTTGTTGCACCTTATGTCTGGAGTTATAATACTCAGACTTGTTCAGATACCTTGGATGTGAATCCTTTAATCTTAAATAAGTCTTAGTATCAGACACTGAGTTCCTCAGAACCTGAGCCTTCAATGGTCTTGACTCAGATTTCTTCAAAACCTTAGACTTGAAGGTCTTTGGATCTGAGCTTTTTAGAGTCTCAACCTTTGAAAGCTTTGGTTCTGTTTTCTTCAGAACTTTGGACTAAAGAGTCTTTGATTCTGATTTGTTCAGAATCTTGGATTCAGAAGTAGTAGGTTCTGATTTGTTAAGAACTTTAGTTTTGTCTGCTCCTGACACAAAGCAACCTTTCTTAATACAATAAGAATCAGATGACAAATTGGCTTTATTTTGTATCCTTTGTCTGACATTCTGAGATTTAAAAGGTTTTGTATAAACTAGTTTATTATTCTTTGAAGGTTTCATAAACACAACCTTTTGAAAATTTGAGTCTGAATTTTTCAGAGTTTGAGACTTGCTTGTCTTAGGTTCTGAACTCTTCAGACTTTGAACCTTTTCAGATTTAAAGTTTGTTTTCCTCATAGTCTTAGACTTAGAACCTTTTGGTTTAGGCTTTGGCAAAATTCTAGATTCTGCCTTCATCTTTCCTTTAGGTTCAGAAGTTTTGGATTCTGAGCAGTTCAGAACTTCAGAGTCAGCAGTTTCTATTTCTGGTAAATTTTGTTTCTCAGAAATCTCAGATGCAGGTACAAAATACACTTTAGTGCCTTTCACAATATCTCCAGAAAATGGTAGAATTGTTTATGTTGAATGATTGAATGGATCATTCTAGAAACCAATTCCTTCTCCTCTGTTTCTGTTAATATTGTAAATCATAGAAGCAATCTTACTTCTGTTGATTCCAGTTAAGATAAAATCATGAAGAGCAATTTCATGTTCACTAGGAGCTTCATCAGGTTTCTTATGAACCATTTGAGTTCTTTAACTTCTTCATCAATCTAATTGATATGATTCTGAAGTTGAAGATTCTCATCAGCCAGAAGTTATTTTTCTTTTTCAAAGATTTAAATTGATTTAACTTGCTTCTGAGGAGGTTCATAAAATCCTTAACTGTATCAATAAGTTTAGAACAAGTGAGTTCAGGATATACCTTATCTTCAGAGTCTAAACCTGATTCTTCATTAGAAGATGTTGTAACTATCAGAGCTATATTTGCTTCTTCTTCATCTTCATTCTCAGACTCAGATTCATTGTCAAGCTCATCCCATGTAGTCATAAGAATTTTTTTGAATCTATCTGACTTTGAGTTGGTCTTTCTGGATTTCTCCTTTGATTTGTCCTTTTGAAACTCAGGACATTCAAATATGAAATGACCAGTTTTCTTGCAATTTAAGCAGCCCTTCTGTGCTTCCTTCTTGGAACCAGATTATTTGAAGTTACTGCTCCTGTTAGAAGATTTCTTTTGTCTCTTCATTAAGCACTGAATTCTTTTGGAAAGCATTTCTAGCTCCTCAGCTTCTGAATCTTCTTCAGAACATCCCTCAGGAGATTCTTCATCAGATTCTAAAGCTTTTAGGGCTTTTGAAGACTTTCCTTTAGATTTAAGTGCTACAGATTTAGACTGTCAAACAGATTCATCTTCATTGAGTCCCAGTTCATGCACTTTGAGAGAGCTTATAAGATCTTCAATACTTAGAGTATTTAGATCTTTAGCTTCCTCAATAGCAGTCACCTTAGGTCTCCATTTAGATGGAAGACTTCTGAGAATCTTGTTCACATGATCAGCAGTAGTGTAGCTTTTCTTCAGAATCTGAAGTCCAGAAACCAGAGTCTGAAATCTTGAGAACATAGTCTCAATATTTTCATCCTCCTTCATTCTGAACAGCTCATACTGCTGAACCAGAAGGTTTGCTTTTGCTTCTCTAACCTTCTTGTTTCCTTCATAGTTAGAACAGAGAGAGGTGAAGATGGCTTTTGCTGTTGATTTATCACTCAGCTTCAAGTACTCATTGTGAGGTAGAGAATCCACAATGATACCTCTTACATTGTGATGACTTCTGTAGATCTTTCTTTTAGCATCAGTGAGGCTTCTTCTATTAACAACTACTCCTTCTTCATCAACTAGAATAGATATTCCATCTTCTATGATATCCCATAAGGAGTCATCAAAATGATGTGACTGTACATCTTGCTTTTCCACCAGGAAAATTTCTCAGGATCACCAGTAAACATAGGAGGTTTATGGTGTGAGTGAGATTGACTTTTATCTGTACCATAGTCACCACCACCACTTCTGGATGTAGATTCACCAGAACCACCAGAAGACATGTTTTTCTCAGGATCTATACTGACTCACTGTTAAGTGATTGAATATCAGAACCAGGCTCTGATACCAACTAAAGGTGAGAAAAACACAAGAAGGGGGGTTGAATTGTGTTGGCTTTTTCTTTTCTTTCTCAAAAACTATGTTTAGTTCAGAATCAGATGTTGGTTAGATTCTGAAACTATTTTCAGAGTTGTTTGCAGCGGGTAAAGAGTAAATGAGAGAGAGAGACACACGCAGCAGTTTATCGTGGTTCCTTCCACAACCCGGAAGTAATCCAGTCCCCTTGTTACTAACAAGATATTTTCCACTATAATCACAAAGATTACAATTGCTCAAGCACAAAGTAAGAGACTTCCTATGCTCTAACACAAAGTAAGAGACTTCTTGCTTAGACACACAGTCTAAGACTTTCTTGCTCAAACACAAAGTATGAGACTTCCTTGCTTAGACACACAGTCTAAGACTTTCTTGCTCAAACACAAAGTATTAGACTTCTAGTTGCTCAAGCACGCATGCAACAGGCTTATAATCAAATAGAATTACAAAGAATATGTTTGAGTTAAACACTTGATATACTATCAGTGGTGTTGACAAAATACAACACAGATTAAGACTCTTTCTAATTTGGCAGTTACGTTTTCCAGAAAAACAGAGTAACAAAGTCTTTATCTTCTTTTTCAATTCTTAAATCCTTTATAGAGGACTAAAGAGCTGTTGAGAAGATTGCCAGGTCAGCAATTAGAGTCGTTGCAATTAGAAGCTTCAACCAACATTAATTCCTTCTATTCTAACATTGTGTGCGCAACACAGAAAACAGAGCATGGCAGATTTGAATCGTTTCCTTAGAACATGGAGAATGTTTCGTACAAGGAGACAACCGTTGCATAGAGCTGTTCTGACCGTACAGTACTTCACTGTTCACAGTTGCAATTGTTGACTGCTACGTTTCAGACTCCAGAAGCTTCTCTTCAAAAACAGTTCTTCAGAAGCTGGCATCAGACACTGTTCATCAGAAGCACTTCTACAGAACCTGGTCTTCAGACGCACTATTCATCAGACGTTGTCTTCAGAAGCTGGCCTTCAGACACACTGTTCATCAGTCGCAGTCTTCAGAAGCAAGTCTTCAGACGCTGCCTTCAGACGCTCCCTTTAGAAGCTCTTCTTCAGACGCGGTCTTCAGAAGCTCTTCTTCAGACGCTTATTTTCTTGAGCCTTGCAACACAAGCTTCTATATTTTCCTTCTTGCTCTTAACTTGTTCTTTCATAACCAAGGTTAGATATGAATCTTTAAGTATATGGTTCTGCACACTAGAATCAAGTATTAGCATATCCAATTTTCTTTTTAACACTTTGTTATCATCAAAACTCAAAAGAGAGTTGTTCATACATTTTGTTCCAGCAAAATACCTCAAAGGTACACCTGGTCAAGGATTGCTTTTTAGAAGAGATTCCACTTTACAACTACTTGGGTTCACATATGCAGATTGGGCAGGATGTGTTGATTCTAGAAGATCAACCTCAGGATATTGTGTTTTTTCTTGGTTCTTCTCTGATTTCATGGAGAGCAAAGAAACAACATACAGTTGCCAGAAGTTCGTCTGAAGCAGAGTATAGAGCCCTTTCTTTTGCTAGTTGTGAATTGAAATGGCTTCTCTACCTTCTTCAGGATTTGAAAGTGACATGCTACAAGTTACTAGTTTTGTATTGTGACAATCAAAGCGCCATTCACATAGCAGGCAACCCTGTGTTCCATGAAAGAACAAAACACCTAGAGATAGACTGTCATTTTGTTAGAGAGAAGCTGCAGCAGGGTCTCTTCAAATTACTTCCCATTAAGTCTCAGTCACAACTTGCTGATTTCTTCACCAAGCCATTACCACCTAAGAGTTTTCACTCTTTTCTATCCAAGCTTAACATGCTTAACTTGTACCATGCTAAGCTTGAGGGAGGGTGTTAAACTATATGAACCAGAGTCTGAGGTTCAGCTTCTGAACCAGTTAGGTTCTGAGTCAGAGTCTTAGCTTGCATCTCAAGTTTCCTTACCATGTACTAGCTCTAGGAGATTCTTACCTTAGATAGAAGTTAGTTACAGTTTGTTAGAGTTAGTTACAGTTTGTTAGAGTTCTGTTGTACTATATATAACTTCCTTGTAACTAACTCAATTCAATCGAATGAATCTTAGATTTTCTCACTCTCCTTCTTCTTCCTTCTAGCTTCTGCATTTTTCTGTTTTCACCATGGAGATTGTGAAGTTTATGACTTAATATTTCTTTAATATCATTTCTATGTAACGAGGGATACATAGAAATGATATTAATGAAAATAGATTTTTTTAAGGCAGCGAACATGTAATATAAACCTTAATGTTTGGACGGAGATGATTGAGCCATCTTTCACGACATTGTTTTGCATCCCTTCCTCCCTTCACTGATCTTACAATTTGAGGCCATTTTTTCAGTCCATGTTGCTTCACCAATTTCAAAAGTTCCCTATATGAAATCACAAATTAAAATAAAACACTAACCCCGTTTAAACATTAAAAAAACCTTATATTGACGAGAAAAAATTCCAAAGAGTGTCTCTAAAACTACTAATAATTGAACAACATGATTAATGCAATTTAATTCTATTCTATTTTTTCAAAAAAAATCCAAAGAAAGGAAAAGAGATATAGAGAGAGAATAAGAAATGAATAAATATTTTACATACATATCCTCATTGGTTTTTTTTTTTTGAATCAGCATATATTATTGAAAACACGCAGCACAAGACTTACTAAACGGGTAAATTACAAATATTACAAAGCAAACAGGAAAGCCAGACAAAAAACTGGGCAACCACGGCTGCTGCACCAGCAGTAATTCTGCTGTCATACAGCTGCTGGTCAGCACCACAACACAGCAGAAACAGCCGCATAATTTGGCTAAAAACACCACAAAGCTCACCCGTACGCTGCGCACAGGCCAACCACCGACAACTCAAACCAAACACCCGGGCTGGCGTACCCCACAGCAGCTGCTCCACGCACCAAAAACCCCAACCGAACAGCCCAAAACTGACATACGGAAATCGGGAAAAAACCACTACCTCCGCAAGCACTCCCTCGGGTTCCAACACCATTCATAATAGAGGCATGATGCAATTTTCAATCGACTTAGGGACCAACACCACAAGAGACGTTTGATGTCCTCAATCACCTCATCAATATCTTTCCTTTTGTCATTGAAGATACGACCATTCCGTTCCCGCCAAATAGTCCAAATAGCGGCATGCCAAATCAATAAAAACCCTGCTTTAGTTTATTAGAGTGCGCCCCTTCCCTCCATCCGTCCAAATGAAAAAACAAATTGATTGGGGTATTCGGGGACACCTCTAGCCACAAACTATGCCACACCACCTTTACCACTTCACAATGCAAAAACAAGTGCGTCGAATCTTTCGACCCGCCATTGCATAACACGCATGAAACTTGCGCTTCCGGAGGCAATGCGTTGCAGATTACAAGATTCGCACAAGTTGGAATTCTATCAAGTAGGAGCATCCACGAGAACACAACAACCTTCGAGGGTGCGGCACCCTCCAAACGAACTCGAACACCCCTTCCTCCATAGCTCCCAACCCCACCTCCTAAAGCAACTTCTCCTCTAACACCTTATAAGATGTCCGAATAGAAAACGCCCCACCATCCTCTGGATTCCAACACCACCTATCCTCTTCCACCCCTCATCTAAAGCTTTGTAAGGTCTCCAACATACTAGTAATTAGTTCCCCCTCCCACTCAAATGGTGCTCTCCTCCACGCTAGAACCCACCCTCCTTCGCCATTCCTCACCGTCCACACATCCCCCACCATAGCATCTTTTTGGTTCGATAAGGAGAATAGGCGTGAGTAATGCTCACAAAGGGGGGAGTTACCCACCCACTTATCTAACCAAAACCTTGTCGTTCGACCATTTTCCACTTTTCTCATCACACCTTCCTCAAACCAATTACATCCCACATCCTCCTCAAGGCTCATTAAATTCTTCCACCATTTTGACCTCCACCTATGATGCGGCCCCTCCCTCATCCCCAACCTACCAACCACACATCCTTGACTCCAAAAACTCCCTTCCTTTTAGGATTACACACCTTCTTCCACTTTAACCAAAAAAATCTTCCGACCACTACCAACTCCTCCCCAAAGGAACTACCTTTGAACACGTACGATCAACTTTAGCACCTTTGGTGGTGCCTTCAAGAAAGAGAAATAAAAAATAGGGATAAAGTTCAACACCGAGTTTAGGAGGACAATTCGTCCACCTAGACTCACAAATCTATTTCCCCACAAATATAGCATATTCCTCAATTGCTCCAACAAAGGCTCCCAAGTGGACACCTTACTCGAATTCGCTCCCACCGGAAGACCCAAGTATCTAAAGGGCAAGCCTTCTTGTCTATAATTCAAGAATCCACACGCCATCTCCATAAATTCTGATGAAACATTGATTCCAACCAACGAGCTTTTAAAAAAATTAACTCGTAAACCTGAAGCCATTTCGAAACCTAATAGGACCGCCTTCAATGTCTAAAGATTTGAACTGACGCTTCCCCTATGCAAAGTGTATCATCCGCATATTGGAGGTGGGAAATAACGGTTCCCCCCTTTTCACCTCAAAGCCCTTAAACAAGTTTCTTTGTACCACATTTTCCATAACTTCACTAAACCCTTCGGCGACAAGTAAGAACAAAAACGAAGCTAACAGATCCCCTTGTTTTAACCCCCGTTGGACACTAATTTCCTCCGTGGGGCTCCTATTAACTAGAATTGACATGTTACCCTCGAAAATGCACGTCCTCATCCATGCCACCCACTTATCACAAAGGCCCACCCTTCTCATCATATACTACAAGAAACCCCAATTGACCGAATCGTAAGCTTTTTCAAAATCCACTTTGAAGATCAAACATTCCCGGTTAGACGTCTTTGTAAAATCTACAACTTCATTAACAATCAACACCCCATCCACCAAATGCCTCCCTTTCAAAAAAGCCGATTGAGCCGTTGATATAATAGAATTCATCACCTTTGCCAATCTTGAGGCCAACACCTTCAATAACAATTTATACAGACTACCCAAAAGCGAGATCGGACGGTAATCCTTCAAAGTTAACGGAACCTTAATCTTTGGAATCAAAGTTACAAAATAGGATAGGAAGCTCTTAAGAAGCCTCTCATTTGCATAAAATTGATCGAACATAATCCGGTTCTCGTGCTTCACAAGATAACAAATTCTTTGAAGATAGCAAAATTAAAACCATCCGGCCCCGGACACTTGTTACCATCACTCTCTTTCACCACCGATTCAATCTCCGCCATAGAAAAAGTAGCAACTAAATCACTATTTTCATCGTCACCAATGGTTGAGAAAACCACCCCATCCAAAGTAGGCCGCGACCTTGGAGTATTCGCCAGTTGAGTGGAAAAGTAATCCACCACCACGCCACTCACTTGACTTTGTGCTACCACCCAAATTCCACCTACTTTAAGCGCTATAATAGAGTTCTGATTTGCCCTTGCTTTGACACACCTATGAAAATACCTCGAATTCATGTCCCCCTATTTCAACCATTTCGACCTCGACCTTTGGAACATTAAAGAATCATTACATCTTAGCAAACGCCGCAATTCCCCGAATTTAGCCTTCCTTGTTTCCACTTCTTCTACGGATAGCACCCCTATTTCACCTCTCACATCTAATCCCGATATCTCCTCCACAAGTAAGGAGATTTTGGAATTCAAGTCCCCACATTCATCTTTATGCCAACTTCTCAACCTTTCTTTCAAGCGCTTGAATTTTGTTTTCAACACCAACCCCATCCACCCCGTTGTCCGATCTCCCCTCCACACATCCTCAACCACCTTTTTGAACTTCCGGTTTTGCAACCAAAAATTATTAAAACGGAAAGGTTTAGGACCCCAATCACAAACACTAGATTTCAACACCAAATGGTAATGGTCCGAAATATCTCTAGGAAGCACCACATTCCCCCAATTACTCACCCATTCATCCGAAATAAGCATTCTAACAATCCTACTCATTGTGCGGCCATTACTATGATACCACGTAAACCTCCTACCAAGAGGACTAACATCCTCCAACTCCAAGGCACTGAAAAATGAAGAAAAGAGATTCATTTCAGTTCTTTGGCTCGATGACATCTCCCTGTTCACCCCTTTCTCTCTTCCATGCAACTAACCGCGTTAAAATTACCCATAACACACCACTCTTCATCCCCAAACGTTGACTTAAGAACCAAAAGTCTCTCCCACAACCTCCTTTTTTCCACTAAGTCACATTTAGAATAGACATTCACCACAAAACACCGTTTATTAAGACTACCCCACTCCAAACAAACTCCCACAAAACCCTCACCGACCACCGAAAAAAGAAGCCTTGATTTAGACTTCATCCACAAAGAAAGAATACCACCACTATTCCCCACCGACGGAAGGTACACCCAATCACAATCATCCCCTCCCCATAAATTATGACACAAAAGTTCCGAAATTACCTCCATTTTAGTTTCTTGCACCGACGGAAGGTACACCCAATCACAATCATCCCTTCCCCATAAATTATGACACAAAAGTTCCGAAATTACCTCCATTTTAGTTTCTTGGACCGCCAAAAAATCCACCCATTGATGTGACACAAACTCTTTAATTTTCCTCCGCATCACCCAAATCCCCAACCCTCTAACATTAAAAGAGGACACAATCATTGATCAACCTTACCCTCCTCCCTTCTTGAACCACCTCTTCCTTGTCTCTGTTCAACTTCTACTAATTTCTTGGCCAAATTTGCATCCGCTACATCAAACGAGTAACCAACCTTCATTTGCAAGGAAAAAAATCCTTGAGGCATCCAACTCACGTCTAGTTGATCCCTCTACAATATCTAGCAGTGTTTCTTGCACAAAAGAACCACCATCATCGACGAACAACTTAAGTCCCGAATGTAGAGTTGCCGAACAAGTTGGTAACACCACCTCCAAATTAAAACTCATCGCGTCTCCCTCGTGACCTACCTTAGAACTCAAGCAATTACCACTTATCGCCATTTGCACCTTGCCCTCCCCACTCACTTTACGTCCCCCTTTACCCCCTACCTTCTTTCGTCGCGTCCATCATCAGCACACATTTAGGTAACCTCAAAGCATTGGTCCTCAAATGTCGCTTTTCATTTGTCCTCATTTCTCCCTTAATGGCCCCATATAAATTAATAGGGGTCTTCTCAATACACCCTTCATGAGAATCCGATAAATCGGAGAATCTACCATATTTGCTTGTCTCGCCCCTTGTAGGAAAATTCACCAATTTCCCTCCCTCAATCTGCTGCAAAGGCCCTTTACAATTCATTGGCAGTGGCAATTTTTTAGCAGAAAAAATTTCCTTGTTACCTACACCTCCCACAATCTCACAACAATCCTCCATAGCAATAAAAGTTGACCCCGCTTCTCTTTCCACCTCAAAACTGGGCCCACCCACACCCACACCAATGCTGGGCGCGTGTCCCACTATTCTCCCAATCCCCTTTCCACTTTCCACCTCAAAGCTGGACCCACCCCACCCTCACCATTACCGGGCGCGTGTCCCACACACAACATATGCTCCTTTCAACTTTCTTCCACCAGCCTGGTCCCACACACCCCCTCACTCTGATTGGGCGCGTGTCCCACCCTCCTGCCATCAGCATCATACATGATCTTTTTCCCTCTCTCTTCACTTTCCACGTGCACGTACGACAATGGATGAGGAATACCCTCACTTGGCTCCATTCTGATCCCATCAGAAGTCAACTGCCGGGCCCCTACTGCACTAGCCTCCACTAGTCTCCCATCAAGTGTCACTTTCCTAGGATTTTCACAAAAAGGATGAAGCATAATCTGACCCAATGGGAGGTCACCATCACACCCTATCTCCCCCCTAGACCTAGTACCCAGCTCCACCTCATCTTCTCTCTCCCCCAAATCAACAGAACCACCAACTTCATCTTCCTCCCAAAATAGTTTTCTGACCCTTCCGACGGTGTCTCTTTTTTGCTACCCTTCTCCTCCTCCATCAACCCCCTCCCAAAAAACACCTCATCCACCCTAACACCATAAACCACCCCCATAACTCTCATGGACACCCACTGCTTTATTCTCTCCATCTTCTTAGTTGAGATGAGAAGTCTGGCAGCATCAAACCTCTTCCTTTCAACTGTGTCCTCCTCAAAATCCAGCAGCTCTCCAAACAAACCTCCAACCTTCTAAAAAGTATCTTCCTCCCACACTTGTAAAGGAATCCCCCTCACCTCAATCCAAGTCCTTATGGATTGTGCAACAAGCTGTGGAGACCACCTTTTGATTTCCCTGAACACCACACTACACCATTTCTTCCTCTCATTTCCGGAAGATTCAAACTCCTCTACCAAGCCATATTTCAATAGGACCATACTCTCCCCCAAAGGACAGACTTCCACCCCCTTCCAACCTTCCATGAAAAAACTTTGTTGCAATGTTTTGGCATTCTCATGGTGAGTTAACACCCCAACATAGCAACACTTGAGCTCCTCCATGACCTCCGCCGTCGGCGTCGCATCCACCACCTGCCTATCCGGATTCACCACCAGCTACGCCTTGCCTATAAGTGCACTTTTAAATGACCCACCAGCCCCTGTGCTGCTCCTTCCTCCCTCTGTTCTAGCCACCACCGGATCCTCATACTCCTCCCTAGCCTCCATGCCGAACCTCGCATTGTTCACCCTAAGTTTATGGCTTCCCCACGACACCTCCCCTAAAATTCTCTCCATCTCATCCACATCACCCACATCTCTAAACTTCACAAAACAAAACCTTCTTCCCCATTTGTTCTATTTTTTCAGAATGAAGACCTCCCCCACTCGCCCAAACCTAGCGAACAACTTCCACAAGTTAGTTGTTCCCACCTCCTCCGGGAAGTTAGTGACAAAAAAAGGTGTTGTTATCTTATCAATGTGATCACTCCCTCTCCCTCCCTGTGATTTCCCACCCCTTTCATTTTGAAAAACCCTTTTGTCCCTATTCGCACCCATAGCTTCTCTATCTTATTTTTTTCTCATCTCACCCTTTTTCACTTTCTACTACACTTGCGTTAATTACATATCCTCATTGGTTGTCCATTGCCTTCGGATTGCATAAGTTTTGTTGACATCTGGTACAAATGGAGTGTTGAGAAAACCATCTAGATGGAAACATTTGGTTTCGAAAGATTGAGAAATGTCAGGCGATGTAGAGATGGTTATGGAAACTAGTGTTGAGGTGGTAGTTTAACAAGGGATTGTTTTGAGGAGGTGGAACGAGAACCGAGCTTTGTGGGGTACGAATCTCAAGCTCCAAACATGGATATTCTAGGAAAAGATTTAAAAGGTTTGGATGCTTTACTCGATTGCTAAGATTAAATTCCATGTAGAAAAATGACTCAACTTGAATACTAAGTGTGTGACAGTGAGTGGTATTTTTGACCAAAAAATGATGTAAGGAGCGGGTATGATTACGATGTAAATTTAAGGGTTACTTATGTATTTTGTGGGACCCATAAATTGAAAGAAGCCAGTGCCCCTAATGTACCAGATGGCCTTCATGCAAGAATATTGTATGACTCGAATTCATAGTTAGTGCACCCTTTTACTTTATTTTTCATTAATTGTGTTCTTTAGGCCTTACATGCTTTTTTTTGTGTGTGATAAAGGCCTAAAATTTAGGCCTC
The DNA here is from genome assembly GCA_018208015.1 of Medicago ruthenica. NCBI lineage: Eukaryota > Viridiplantae > Streptophyta > Magnoliopsida > Fabales > Fabaceae > Medicago > Medicago ruthenica. Next base: position 65,623,711 of record CM031376.1, on the reverse strand, counting down.
TAATTTTTTGTCCTTATTTATATTATGTATGAAATTTTCACATTTCTATGATAATGTATATTGTTCTATCGGTCGCATACTGTCCAATATGTTGCAAATTTGAACATGTGGCTTTTGTATTGAGGAGTTTCTATTAGGTGCGTGCGTCTCTGGGAGAAAACAACTTTTTGATGTTTTTCTCCTGTGGGTTTCAGGAAAAAAACCCAGTTTTTCAGCTCAAACCCACTTGGAAAACAACTTATAAGTGAAACTCCACAACTGGAGGGACATACTTCCACACGATCTAATTGTTTAAATAGAACTCTTGTCTTATAACTAAATATTGATTCCTCCTTAATCCAACAAGTAAATAGAGGGGATTCGAAGAACCCTAACCACCGCTAACGTTCAACAATCAAACCAGGTTACTAACTCAACATTGCTTTGTGCAATCAAATAAAATCAGCAAACATCCCCCCCCCCCCCCCCCCCCCCGCGCTAATTTACTCGCTTTATTTATTTTATCGTGTTTATTTTCTGTTCTAATAAGTAACGATATTTGCCGAGTTAAATGACAATTGTAACTCCCTAAGACCGCAACTTAAAATAAATAGATATCGATGGTAAATAAAAGAAATAGGTGTTACACATGTTCACTTTTGATCATTTCATAAATAAAGTCATAACTTCAACAGCGGTAAATTCATCATTCTTCACAGAAAATGGACCAAGTCTCAACATTTATAAATATGTTTTAAAATTTAAAATACTTCAAACTTCAAAATATGAAAATCAAATAGTCACTTCGACCCTAGCGTTACATATCAGAGCACGTGTTCGACTACATGTCTAATCATTACTAAAATAAAATTGACTGAAGACAAATCCCATCGCCATCTTCTAAGCGTCCCTCAATTAGATCTCCTTGTCCTGAGTATTTGTATCCCATGGGTACAGACACCAATAAATACAAAAACAAGAAAGGGGTGAGAAATCCAGCCATAACATATCATTAGGAAATCAACAAATATTTTCTTCTCAACAGACCATACATTTCATCGTCTCACACATTTCACACTCAAACACCAAGTACAAACCATCATCAATTTATATGCATATGGACTCTGTCCTAAGACCTATAGGAATGTGGTACCACACCTACTCATCATTTTTGCTAGAGTTATGTTATTAGACTTTACTCATCATTATCTCCATCAGTCATGAACTCCATCAGTCCTAGACTCAACTCTATATGCATGCATAGAAACATACTCAACAAGTAATACACATCTGCACGTCATCAACAATTCACATATTAATGCAAGAGTCTCTCTAAATGCACCACATAAAGGCAAACTCATCCTCATCATTTCTCATCGTCATCAGGAGTAAACGCCATCAGTCTCACCATCACCATAATTTAACGTCATCATTCTCATCTTTAAAATAAAGTAAACATTATCTTTCTCAACATCATTATATTATAAGCATCTTCATCCTCATCATCATTACAAAATAGACATCATTATTTCTCATCGTATGTGTGTGTGTGTGTGTATATATATATATACACACACACAATACCAATCGTTATCACTCTTTGTCACAGTCATAGGATTCCTCCTCATTACTCTCTATCAAGCCGTTTATATCACCACATTATCTCTTCATTAATCCAATTCTTTAGCACGACTCATTTCTACGTCAACATCCCTTTACTTTATTTTATTATTCATCTTACAGATATGCTTTATCTTCTCGTCTATTATATGCTCTCTAGATACTTTATTCTTACAGGCATGCTTCCTCATACTTAGTTTTAAGATGTTTACTTCTCCATTAACATTATTTATAACGTCTTCCCTCTATGCAACTAGGTTTTACCTTACCATCACCATTAACTCTTTGATACTTGTTCCACTTATTAAAATGACTTTATATCATATTACTTCATCTCACATTTGTCGTCATCTATAATCTCGACCATCCCCCTAATATTAACTTCATTCTAATTTAAAGTCAGTATCTCACCTTATCATTACTTTCGACGTCAGTAACCTTCCCCACTAAAACTTCATTATATTTTAGGGTTCGATCCTCTCGTTACCGGTCGTTATTATTATCGTCAAACATTATAAACTATTATCTCGTATCTTCTTTCGAATTCATCTTACCCTCTTCTAATTGATTTTTGTCTTGTTCACCGCTAATATCATCCCTATTATCTTTCATTACTTGATACACAACTCCCTATCTTGCTTTACATTTCGTCTTCATGACTTCTCATCGTCTACGATCATCTAATTTTGACTACACTCTATTCTTTATTCACTTTTACACTTTATACGTTCCTCTCTAACAATCATCTTAAGCTCTTTAATTACCTTGACTCTTTTACTCTTCAACTTAATAATATTCCTAAGCTTATTATTGGTTTAAGGAGATTATGTTTAACTTCATCAGTTATTCGAAAAACCTACTTCATATCCTCTCTTATCATCGTCTTTTTCACTTCTTTATTTCATTCATTTTTTACACCCTATCTTCATACTTTCAATCACTTTTAATACCCTCGATTCATCGTAACTACTACCACCGTATTCTTAGTCTACTCTAGTTTATACCATCTTAATCGTCTTACCACATTAGACTTTTTAAATACTCAAAGGGATTACTCTCGTCGTTATCACTCCACCGTGAACTACCCATCTATATTTCTCCTACTTCTCCTTTTACTGTTTAAACTACTTCACCTTTTAGGCTCATCTCTAATTCGAGGAACTAATATTTACCCTAGTCATCTATCTTAAACAACTTCCTTGGGTCTCCTCCTATCATTGTCTTTCACTTCCCATTGCTAAATAATCTTTAACGTCATTAGGTCCTTATAGGCTGCTATCACTAGTTCATGTTTGGACTCACTATTAGCTGGAGGTAACCACTTCTATTTATACCTAAACACACTCCCTCATTTAGATATTTAGTTTTAAGGATCCTTACTTTTACTTTACACGCTAACGGCTTAATTAAACTCACTATTGCTTTCATGGATGTTTTAGAGTCCACTGAGAGGGTTGTGCTTAATTTTCATGATGAACACAACATGACCCATTTGCGGTATTTTAATCATAAATCAAGTTCTAGAGGTCCAAATGGATTCAAACTAAAGGAAAATGAAAAGATCATATCTATATCTATGACTTTCATGAAGTCATCTATGCTCAATTCGGAATAGAAACTGGTGGAAAAGCTGATTTTCTTGTGGTTGGGAGAAACGCACGACTGTGCTGACCCCTATGCAGAATTTTGATCATATCTTAAGTTGTAGATGTCCAAATGGAATCTAACCAAATACAAATGATAGCTAACATCCGTATATACAACTTTCATGCAGACACTTAAACCCAATTCAGAACATAAAGTGGTCAAAAAGTTTGTTTTCCTAAGCCTGGACAGGGTGCACGACCGTGCTCCGTGAGGGCACGACCGTGCCCCCTCCAACACACACAAAACACCAATTTGGTCAGTATGATGCGCACTGGTCGTGCTCCCATGTGGAACTACCGTTCGCCTGTGACAGACTTTAGGAATCGTAGATTTTTTGTGATTTCGCTTTAGGGGACCTTTTCGAATTCCGTTTTTTTACCCTAACCTCGCCAAACTCGTCCCAAATCATCACCCCATGATTACCCTACCTCTCAAACACTAATTCTTCATTAACATACCGGATAATCCATTTTTTAAGGCTAAAAACTCAATTCAAGAACCTAAACTAGTTTTCCCCAATTCTTGTCTTTCAACTTCATATTTTAATTCGTTCGTCATCATTCTCTCATCACAATTTCACATCTTATCAGCAATATAATCTTAAGAATTAAACACCCCCCGTCATATATTAAGATACCCTAAAGTGCAAAGATTCTCCCCTTTACCTCGATTCCTTCGGAAATTCCGGCTTTGGCTTGACTTCGTCGCAGCTACGGTTTCTCCCCCTTACCTCTTCTATCTTTTCCACGTTCAACAAAAGTGACCTTTCTAACTCGTAATATTTCTATTTCTATTTGGGCCAGTCACTTGTTATAATTTTCTTCTCCACGACGCACTATTCTTTTACTCCTCTCCTCCCCCACTTATTTAAAACTTATATTCTACACCTCCGACTCTATATTGTTTTGTTTTGATTCCTCTCTTCATTTTATTTAAATTCTCATACTACTTCTCAATCATCATCAATATTCTATTTTCTCAACAACAAAATAACACTTAAGCAAAAGCAGCATCAATAATAATATTAACCAAAACTTCACCTATTAAACTTCACTGAATTAATTAAAAATAGAAAATTTGGGTGTTACAACAATCAATGTGGAGACGATCTTACTTATCAGTTTATTTTCAACTGTAGCATAATGAAGTCATGATGCTCACAGAAAGATGTAGGTTAGTTCCACAAAAATGGGAAGATCCAGAACACACAAGCTGATGAGAGAAAGATAAGGAGAATGCCACAATATTTGATCCTCTTATTGACAAAGATTCCATCTTGAGGATGAATAGACGGAAGATCCTGGAAGAAAGCAAGAATCCTAGGGAGCTCCCCAACTATATAAAGTTGTCATACCCGCCTCTTAAGAGCATCATAGGAAGAAGTAAAGTAAAAGAACAAAGAGTTTACTACATTAACCGAAAGTTGTAATGCCATCTTTCAAAGACGATTACCTCCAAACAAGGAGGATCCATGAAGTTTCAATTCTGTCTGGAAGAGTTCCATAGGAAAGGTTGCATGTGATCTAGGTACAAGCATTAACCTAGTATCTTTATCAATGCTAAAAAACAACGCAAGAGTTCAGGTGGTTCCAACAAATGTCACTTTAACAGTTGTAGATATTTCAATTAAAAATTCATATGGAGTTGTGGAGGACGTAGTGGTGCAAGAAGAGAAGCATTCATCAAACTTCGTAACATTGAATACTCAAAAGAAGATTCACTTGCACCAAGAGTCTCATTGTTCCTTAAGAAGGAAGAACACATATTCTAAAAGCTTATAGATGGAGCATGAAAGTACTTACTTCTTTTTGCCAATTTCATGAAACTCCTACCAAGCAAGAGGAAATGGAACGATGTTGTGTTCTTTCTTTCATACAAGCCCTCCTAATAGTGGTTGAGGCATCGAGCTTATGACATTAAACAAGCGATGCATGAGAGGCAGCCCACGAGATTTAAAATTTCAAGTCAGTCTGCAATTTCCCTTTCCATCGAGCTTATGACGTTAAACAAGCGCTACATGAGACTCTTTGCGGAAGATATTCATCATAATCACTACCTCTTTTATGTATAGCATAACCGGTGAGACTTTGAGTCAAATACACATTCCACTCTTCATTATTATTATTATTAGTATCCTTTGCTAACCGCTTTGAGCCTCCATGCAATATTTTTGTTGTTGTTATTAAGTGATGAGTCATGTCACAAGTTTTGAACCTTAATGTCATCCATATGATTTCCCATTGAGTTAGATATAATATTTTTAATAACGTGGTTTGATTTGAAACTAGGTTTGGAATTGTTCTTTCGAATTAGCAACATCTTAAGCTTGGGGCGGGTACCAGTATAACTTGTTTATCAAAATGAAAAAAAGTAAAAAATGTTGATAAACAGTGGATCTACACAAAAATGATAGAAAAAGAAAAAAAATAATCAAGAGCCAAAAGCATAAAAGAAATTGGTCTCTTAAAAAAAATTAGAAAAAGAAAAAGATAAAAATTTCTACTTAGACCCATCTTGTTTTGGTTTAAGGAAGGAAGGTTGGTAATGCCTCAATGTTTAGTAGAAATTCGTAGGTTGAGAATATAACTCCAAGTTGTTTTATTATACTACTTTTTCAAATATATCCCACCTTAACCTAAGCCACTTTACAATCCTAAAAGACCTCAAAGTGTGTATATAGTATGATCTTGAATGTCTGCTTAGAATTGTTTCAAATGTATAGCAAGGTACATTCATGTGACGACGGGTGTGGGCAAATATCATGACCAAACCTACTTGTTTTAGGAGATACATATGTGTATATTGGAAAAGAGAGTGGCTGAGAGTATGAACTATCTTCTTTAAGCATGTCCCGCTTGTATGGAAGTGGTAAGTTAGTCAAATCTGGATATGAGACGACATGATGATCTCAGCAACCTCTTTGGGAAGGTTTGTTTTCCTTGAAAAATATGCAAAGTCTACAATTTATTTTCTTTTGTTACTTGATGACAAGAAATAGTTTAAGTTTGGGGTTGTGATGAATGTCATCTTAAGTTATTTTTTACATATTTTTCAATGATTTTAGTTATGTTTTGATCCAAATTAAAGGAGTTTTAGAACAATTGCCTATGGTTTACGAGATATATTGTAATGTTTTCATTTCGAGTCATGTAATTATAGTTTTCCGGAAACCAAACAATTCTTCGGTGTTTTTGATGTAATTCATTGCAAAATCATTTAAATCGGAAAAGTAAAGCATCTCCTAAGAGCTTGGGAAGACAATGGATGAACATTCAAGAGGCCTCTGAAGAAATTAAATAATTAGGAAATTCTATTTCAAGTTCCAAGAAAAGTTTGAAGGAAGAAAACTGTCAAAAAAAACCAAGCAAAAGGCAAAAACGCAGTGAAGGACAACATTGTGCGCCTTGGATGTGTAAATGTGCGCCCCGGTTGTGCAAAACAATGCTGAAAAGCACTCGTTTTGCACATACGCACGAGGCATGTGCGTCTTCGAGAGAAAACAACTTTTTGTTGTTTTTCTCTTAGGAGTTAGAAGAAAAGCCAAGTTTTTCAGCCCAAACAGACTTGGAAATCAGCCTATAAATACAACCCCTCTCATTCACAATTATTCATTCAGAATAAAGCGTTTCAATAGGAAGGCAAGAATTAGGAGCTTCACGGGTGGAGTCTCTCCTCAACCTTAGTCTCTAGGGTATGTTTTATTCTTTTGTAATTTTGTCTTTCTTTACCACTAGACGGCTGCCCCGTGCTATCGCACGGGTCAATAATGAGCACAATATATTAACAATTTAGAACTACAACATTGCATGAAAATAAATTAAACACATGAAATATATTATAATTGAAACTTTATTGCAACATCACATGGGTAATAATAACGTTAACTAACAGACATTTTGAACCACTTCTTTATAATCTACATTATATGTAACATTTGTATCTTCAACTTCCTCATCAGTTAACAACATCTTTAACATTTTTCTTGAAGCAATTAAGGACTTTTGACCAATGCTTATTAAAAATCATAAAAGAAATTAGTAGATAGTGAGAAAAATGGATCAGGTTAAATCAACACATAATTAATAACTTTGCCTAACATGACTAAAAAGTATTAGCCATGCAAACCACAATACAGATATACGTGGATAACACAAATTTACGATTACTTAATCCTTAAATCACGCTAATACAACACAGTACAGGTGATTATGTGAGAAAACAACAGAGTCTGATCTTCGGACTCTGATCTTCAGACTCTGATCTTTTGGCCAAGTTAACTAAGAGACTCCTCAAAAATAGCTCTGCTCATTATTGCCTAACATTAACACAACATTAGCAAACAAATTTCGAAACTGTTAGTTTAAGCCAAGTGGAAAACGGGATACCAGACTCACTTGACATGAACCAATGGTAACAACAGCCATTAAAACACGCAAGCTTTATATAGAAGCTAACATAAGAATATGATTACCTTGACAAATTGCAAGGTAACAATCCAAGTTAAGATATCAATGATTGTGGCTCAAGAAGTTTAATGTATGGAAATAGATTTTCCCAACTCACACAATCATTACAGTTGATTTTGTGTTAAGTTATTATTTATAGGAAGGGTTGATTCTTATAAATACTAAATTTTAAAACCAAATACAAAGGTTCATTACCTATTTTCTTGATTTTCTCTCTTTTTTTTATGCTTCAAAATGAAAACTGATCCAAAGGAGATTGTTAGAATAAGACTTTAGACTCAGAACCGAACTGGTTCAGAAGCAGAACCTCAGACGCAGGTTCAGAAGCAGAACCTCCGAGTCTACCTTCAGACTCTGACCTCTGACTCTGATTTCAAACTATTAGCACATAAAGAAGAAGAGGAGAATACCACTTAGCTTACGACGCAATTTTTCCTTTCATTTCTGAAATTCTGGCAGGACTGGTTCTGAACTAAAAAACAGAGTCTGAAAAACAATAGTTCAGAAGCAGAAAATTAAACAGACAGAAAATAAAGAACACATGATATTTGTTAACCCAGTTGGGTGATAAACAACACCTACGTCTGCAGGATACCAATCCAAAACACTAAGTAGCATTAATTCTAAGACTTCAAGACACAGCCCCTGTTCCCAGCCTTATCACTTAATCTCCACCCATTTAGACTTCTACCTAGGAACTCCTAGATATAAGAATCCACTTACTTCTTAATCACGTAACCACAACCCAGTGATTATCAGACTCTTCAACAAATCAATTTACGAAGTCACACTTCAAAACAACAAAGACATCACTTGTGCTTAAAAGCTTTAAGTGAATTACAACTCTAAAACAAAACAACCAACTCTAACAGATGAGTGGTGTACAAAGCAGAGAAACAGCTCACAAACTAAAAACTAAGACTCTTTTAATTATAACTTCTGGTTTTTTTTTTCAGTCAAGTCTTCAATAGCAGCGTCCTCTTTATATAGGCTTCAGCAACACACAATTCTGAACCAAATCTTCAAGGATATGTTTTTAGAATTCTTTTAGAAGCAAATAGAAGCTCACATAAAATTCACAAATATATTTTCCAAAGATTTCCTTGAAAATATATTCACAAATAATTGAATCAAATCTTCAGAACATATCTTGCGCAAAAATACTTCCTTCTAGAAATGAAGCTTGGATAAATCTTCAATTAAATCTTCAAAAGATACTGTGAAAGATTTAACAGAATTCAGATGCAGAAAACATGCTTCTGAAAAGCAGCTTCTGAAGGTCAACAAAAGTCAGCGTCTGAACAGGAGCTTCTGAAGGTCAACAAAAGTCAACGTCTAAATAGTGCGTCTGAAGACCAGTTCTGCGTCTGATGAACAGTACCAGCGTCTGAAGACCAGCTCTGCGTCTGATGAACAGTACCAGCTTCTGAAATCCAATTTCCAGCTTCTGAAGACATAAATTAGCTTCTGAAGACGCATTGCTTGCACATTTTGATTTTACCAAACATGTAGCCAACATTCAAATATCCAACAATCTCCCCCTTTGGCAAATTTTTGGCTAAAATCAAATTGTCCACAAAGACAAGTTCTTCACTCAACAAAAGTATTCAACCATGAAGAACTACACATATATAGCAGAGTCAGCAAGCGGAACAATTCACTACATTTCACACAAAACACTCCCCCTGCAACATACATCAGTAGTTTCTGAGGTACAGCTTCTCCCCCTGAAACACACCACTCAGGAACTCCCCCTGAAACAGACATTCAGAAACTCCAACTCCACTGAACAGTTGAACAACTTCTGAAACAGACACATATTTCTCCCCCTTTTTAGCCAAACAATGTTGACAAAACAACCAGCATACACCAGGAGCAAGAAACAGAAGTAACAGAGCATAAGCACATCACAGAATAGCAAACAAAGAACCACATCAGAGCCAATTTCAGAATCAGCTTTAAAAACACTGGCACAGAACTCAGCACAACACCAATCATCAGGATTAGAACCACATAGCATCCACACACAAAACAACAGAGTACAACACACTAGCAAACCAGAAACACAAAGTGAAATCCAGAACATCAGTCACCAACTTGACAGTCTTCAGACTCAGCATCAGAAGTTGCTTAGTCTTCATTAGACACAACATCAGATGCTGCTCAGTTGATGTGTGCTTCTGGCACATTCAGAATCTTCTTCCCAGCAAACTGTTTCTCAAGATCAACAATTCTCTTCTGAACACATGGCATGGTATCATGCTTAACAACATCTTCAGACTTACTAGGAACTACTTCTTTTCCTTTTTAGTGCCTTCTGAACAGGGACATGGTAGCAGCAACAGCCTTTCCTTTCCTATCTTTCAGATTTTGGGCAATACTTTCACATTTTGGTCTCCAAACCTTCTTGACATTGACTGCAACAGGTTCAGGCTTTCTTTGTTGAAAGTGCTTGGGGTATCCATGCAACTTGTAACAAAAAGGCTTAATGTGTCCCTTTTTACCACAGTGATGACATACCCAAGGATGAGAAGCCTTCTTGTCTTTATATCCCTGAGGTTTGTTCTTAGGTTTGCTCATCAGAGGAACATAAGTAGCAGCAGGTATGAACCTTTTGTTGGAACAAAATGTGTTTAACAAGTCTTTCATAAAATAAGGGGGAGATTGTTGAAACATTTATGTGTAAACATATCTCTCTTTATGGTTTTGATGATAACAAAGTGTTAAAGAGAAAATTGGTTATTTGCTAATGCTTTGTTCAAGTGTTTCAGAACCACATGCTTAATAAGTATTGATTGATAATGGTTATGAAGAACAAGCTAAAGAGCAAGAAGGAAAGCCAAGAAGCAAGGTTGCAAGGCTAAGAAGAAACTGGTCTTGAAGAAGTGCTCCTGAAGTGAAGCCTCTGAAGTGGTCCTGAAGAAATGCTCCTGAAGTGCAGCTTCTGAAGACTGGGTGCCTCTGAAGAAGTCAACGCAACAGTCAACTCCTGAAGCCAGCTTCTGATCCGTACAACTGAAGCAGCTTCTGATCACTATTCACTAAGAAGCTTCTGAAGCTGATATGGCATGGATTTTGACCAGTACTGTGCGCATTTAATGCCTGGAGGTGTCAGAACAACTCAATGGAACAGTTGTCTCCCTGACCCAAACATTCTCCAGTTTTTAAGGTGGGCCAATTCAAAAATGGCACCTGCCCTGTTCTGACAGATAAAGTGCAGCACACATTTGCAGCAACCTAGTCCAATTGCAACGGCTAATTTCCTGATTTCCAGCAAATCTTCAACAGCTCTATTTTTATCTATAAAAGGAGGAAGATTTGAAGAAGAAAATGGCTAAGACTCTTTGAAACGTATTGCTGAACTCTTGATCTGTTTTGCTGTCAAAAATACGCAAGTCATCCAACCTCTTAGAAATTCTCTCATCTTTGTAACTTAGAATTTCTTAAGGCTAAGAGTCTTAACCTGTGTTGTATTAAGAGAACACCTCTGATATTTGATCAAGTGTTCATCCCAAACTCCTTTACTTGTAAACCAGTTTGGTCCCTAAAGTCTTAGTCTGTATACTAAGCAATTGTAACCTCATTCCTTTATGGTCTGAGTCAGAAGTCTCTTGTCTTAGTGACTTGAGCATTGGGAAGTCTCTCGTCTTAGTGACTTGAGCATTGGAAGCCTCTTCCTTGGTGGTTGAGCATAGAAGTCTCTTTCTTTGTGATTGAGCAACTGGAAGTCTCTTCCTTTGTGGTTGAGCATTGTGTAATCTTCAGATTATAGTGAACTCTCTTGTTGGATACAAGGGGACAGGACTACTTCTCACATTGAGAAGGAACCTGTATAATTTCTGTGTGTCTCTCTTTCCCTTACTCCTTAACTTGTTTAAATCCGCTGCATTTAACTTCTGATATTTGTTCAGAACTGATCAAATCAGCTTCTGAACTGAACCTTAAGTTTTGAAAAGAAAAAGAACAAGTTTTTAGAGTCACACAATTCAACCCCCCCCCCCCCCCTTCTTGTGTGTGTGTTTTTCTCACCTTCAGTTGGTATCAGAGCTCCGGTTCTGATATTAACACTTAACAGTGTGTCAGTAGGATCCTGAGAAAAACATGGCCTCAACTAGTGATTCACCTCCACCCTCTCCCAGAAATTCACCATCTCCCAGAAATCAAAGAAATGTCCAATATGACTATAGTACTGAAGAAAAGAATTCTAGGTCACACAATAAACCTCCTATGTTTACTGGTGACCCAGAAAAATTCTCTTGGTGGAAGAGCAAAATGTACAGTCATATTATTGGAGTTGATGATTCACTATGGGACATCATAGAAGATGGAATCACCATTCCAGTTGATGAAGAAGGTGTTGCTGTTAACAGAAGATCTCTGAGTGATGCAGAAAGAAAGATCTATAGGAAGGTAATCAGAAGGTAATCAGAAAGTTAGAGAAGCTAAGGCAAACATACTTGTTCAGCAATATGAACTGTTCAGAATGAAAGAGGATGAAAATATTGAGATTATGTTCTCAAGGTTTCAGACTCTGGTTTCTGGACTTCAGATTCTGAAGAAGAGTTATACCACAGCTGAACATGTGAATAAAATTCTTAGAAGTCTGCCATCCAAATGGAGACCAAAAGTGACTGCCATTGAGGAAGCTAAGGATCTGAATACTTTAAGTATTGAGGATCTTATAAGCTCCCTCAAGGTGCATGAACTAGGACTCAATGAGGATGAGCCTGTTAGAGAACCAAAAACATTGGCTCTGAAGTCTAAAAGAAAACCTGCTAAAGCTTCGAAAGCAATTAAATCTGAAGAAGAGTTTCCTGATGGAAATTCTGATGAAGATTCAGATGCTGATGAGCTTGCAATGATTTCTAAAAGATTTCAGTATCTGATGAACAGAAAGAAAAAGTTCTCTAACAGAAGCAGTAACTTTAGAGGATCTAGTTCAAAGAATGATATCCAGAAGGAAAGCTGCTACAACTGTAAAATGCCTGGCCACTTCATTGCTGATTGTCCTGATCTTCTGAAGGAAAAATCAAAGGAAAAAGCAAAGAAGTCCAGCTCAAAGTCCAGCAATTTCAGAAATAAGTTTAAGAAGAGTCTCATGGCTACATGGGATGATCTGGACAATGAGTCAGAATCTGATGAGGAAGAAGCAAACCTGGCCCTGATGGCAATTGCATCTTCTGATGCAGAATCATGTTCAGATTCTGATGAAGAAGATGAGGTATATTCTGAACTCTCTAGATCTGATTTAATTGAAACAGTTAATGATCTTATGAGTCATCTCAAAAGCAAGTTAAAAGAAATTAAGTCCTTGAAAAATCAAACAAACTTGCTGTCTGAGGAAAACCTTAAACTTCAGAATCAAATTTTTGAATATGATGAGGAAGTTGAGGAACTCAGAAAAGAGGCTCATAAGAAATCTGAAGAGGTTCCTAATGAACAGGAAATAGCTCTTCAGGATTTCATGTTAACTGGATTCCATAGAACTAAAATTGCCTCCATGATGTATAATATGATCAGAAACAAAGGTGAAGGCATTGGCTATGATTTATTCAAACCTTCAAATGATTTAAACTCACCTTCATGTTCTGAAGATATTTTAAAAGGCAATAGTGTATGCTTTGTGTCTGCTTCTGATAATTCTGAGAAGTTGAAAGTATCAGAATCTGATACTAAGTCAGAAGTTCTGAACAACTCAGACTCTGAAGCTCCTGAGCCTAAGGGTAAGATAAAGGCAACTGTTAAAACCTTGCGTAAATCTAAGCCAAAAGGTCCTAAGCCTAAGAGTAAGAGGAAATCAGACTCTGAATCTGAAAAGGTTCAGAATCTGAAATGTTCAGAACCTGAAACTAGTAAGTCTCAGAATCTGAACAAATCTGATTCAAATTTTTCTAAGACTGGGTTTATTAAAACTTCAAAATCTGTTAAACCAGTCAATGCAAAACATTTTCAAACTTAGAATGTTAGGCAAAGCAAGCCAAAGCAAACCAATCAGTTTTCTGCTTCAAACTGTTTTAAGAAAGGAAAAACTGAAGCTTGCCTTGTGCCTGAAGTAAACAAAGTCAGAATTCTAAAGAGATCAGAACCAAAGTACTCAAAAGATCAGACTCTTAACAAATCAGAACCAAAGACTTTCAAGTCTCAGGTTCTGAAGAAGTCTGAGTCCAAACCTTTGAGAACTCAGGTTCTGAAGCACTCAGGTTCTGAAAGTCAGAATTATTCAAGATATAAGGATTCATATCCTAAGTATCAGAACAAGTCTGAATATCATAACTTAAGACACAAGAAGCCAAAACCTTTCAGGACTAACCCCAAAGGACCCATGAAAATCTGGGTACCTAAGTCTGAGATTATTTCAATTGCAGATATGCTTGTCATCCAAAGAAAAGGAAAGGTCCTGGTACTTGGACAGTGGATGCTCGCATCATATGACAGGGGACAAGTCTATGTTCCAAACCCTGACTCTGAAAGAGGGAGGAACTGTGGGGTTTGGAGGAAGTCAGAAAGGAAAGATCATTGGTACTGGTAAGATAGGTAATTCTTCCCTGTACATTGATAATGTTTGGCTGGTAGATGGACTCAGGCATAATTTACTTAGCATAAGTCAATTATGTGATAGTAATTATGAAGTCCTGTTTAATAAGAACACTTGCACTGTAATCAGTAGCAAAGACAAGTCTGTAGTGTTCAGAGGCAGCAGGAAAAACAATGTTTATAAAATTAATTTTTCTGAATTGGTTCAGCAGAAGGTAGTTTGCCTTCTGTCTGTGAGTGATGAAAAATGGGTGTGGCACAAAAGGTTGGGACATGCTAACTGGAGACTCATCTCTAAGCTTAGCAAGTTACAGCTGGTCAGAGGCTTGCCCCAGATTGATTATCACTCAGATGCTCTGTGTTCAGCATGCCAAATTGGAAAGTTTTCTAAAACTTCTTTTAAACCAAAGAACATTGTTTCCACCTCTAAACCTCTAGAACTCCTTCACATTGATTTGTTTGGTCCTGTTGGAACAGCCTCAATCAATGGGAAGAAGTATGGACTTGTTATTGTTTTAAATTCCTCAGAACCAAAAATGAAACACATGATGTGTTTTTCAAATTCTGCAAACAAGTACAAACAGAAACTGATTTGAAAATCTTGAAAATCAGAAGTGATCATGGTGGTGAATTTGAAAATGAACCTTTTGAAAACTTTTGTGAAGACCATGGAATTGTCCATGAGTTCTCATCTCCTAGAACTCCACAACAAAATGGAGTTGTAGAGAGAAAGAACAGGTCTTTACAAGAGATGGCCAGAACCATGATCCATGAGTCAAAAATTGCTAAGTACTTTTGGGCAGAAGCTGTAAACACAGCATGTTATATTCAGAACAGGATTTACATCAGACCCATTCTGAATAAAACATCATATGAATTATTTAAAGGAAGAAAACCAAGTATTTCTTATTTTCATCAGTTTGGTTGTACATGTTACATACTAAACAATAAAGTCTACCTAAAGAAATTTGATGCCAAGGCTCAAAAGGGTACCTTTCTAGGATACTCAGAGAGATCTAAGGCATACAGGGTGTATAATTCTGAAACACATGTTGTTGAAGAAGCTATACACATTAGGTTTGAGGATAAGAAGCCTGGTAGTGGAATACCAGAGCTGGTTGAGAGTTTTGCAGATGTCAGAATCTCAGAAGAACCTTCAGAAGCTGAACCCAGTTCAGGTCCTGATGAAGGTTCAGAAGCTGAAAACAATGAAGACTCTGAGAAACTCTCCAGCAATGACACTACTCCTGATGCTAATCAAGACCAGCATGGTTCTGAACAAATCCCTGATGGTTCTTCAGAAGCCAATCCACCCAGAACCTCCTTCAAGTACAAGTCTTCACATCCTGAGGAGTTGATCATTGGAAACAAGAACAGTCCAAGGAAGACAAGATCAGCATTCACTCAGAATGAATCCATGCTTGGCCTGTTATCCATGATTGAGCCTACAACTGCTGATGAAGCACTTGCTGATGATGGTTGGATTGTAGCAATGCAAGAAGAGCTGAACCAATTTCAAAGAAATGATGTATGGGATCTTGTTGCAAAACCTGATCAGAAGAACATCATTGGAACAAAATGGGTGTTCAGGAACAAGCTCAATGAACAAGGAGAAGTGATCAGAAACAAGGCTAGATTAGTAGCTCAAGGGTACAGCCAGCAAGAAGGAATAGACTACACTGAGACATTTGCTCCAGTTGCAAGACTGGAAGCAATCAGGTTACTTCTTTCTTATGCTATTAATCATGGTATCATCTTGTATCAAATGGATGTTAAGAGTGCTTTCTTAAATGGTGTGATTTCTGAAGAAGTATATGTCAAACAACCTCCTGGTTTTGAAGATGTTAAATATCCAAATCATGTTTTTAAACTGAAGAAGTCTTTGTATGGTCTGAAACAAGCTCCCAGAGCTTGGTATGAAAGGCTAAGCAACTTCTTAATTAAAAATGGTTTTGTAAGAGGTCAAGTTGACAATACACTCTTTAGAAAAACTGTTAAGAAAGAAATCTTAATTGTACAAATCTATGTTGATGATATCATATTTGGTTCTACTAATGCCTCCCTTTGCAAGGAATTTTCTAAGTTAATGCAGGAAGAATTTGAAATGAGCATGATGGGTGAGCTGAAATTCTTCTTGGGAATTCAAATCAACCAATGCAAAGAGGGTGTTTATGTTCATCAGTCAAAATACACCAAGGAGCTTCTGAAGAAGTTCCAGTTGGATGATTGCAAGCTGATGACAACACCAATGAATCCCACCTGCACCTTAAGCAAAGAGGACAATGGCACTAAAGTAGATCAGAAGCTGTACAGAGGTATGATAGGTTCTCTCCTTTACTTAACTGCTTCTAGGCCAGATATTTTATTTAGTGTATGTCTGTGTGCTAGATTCCAATCAGATCCTAGAGAATCTCATATGACTGCTGTCAAGAGGATCTTTAGGTATCTGAAAGGAACAACTAATTTGGGACTTCTGTATAAGAAATCTCTAAATTATAAGCTAGTTGGTTTCTGTGATGCTGACTATGCTGGGGACAGGATTGAAAGAAAATCCACCAGTGGAAACTGTCAGTTTCTTGGTGAGAATCTAATATCCTGGGCCAGCAAGAGACAAGCAACCATTGCTTTGTCAACAGCAGAAGCAGAATACATCTCAGCTGCAAGTTGTAGCACACAACTGCTCTGGATGAAACATCAATTAGAGGATTATCAGATTCATGCAGACAATATTCCTATTTATTGTGATAATACTGCTGCTATATGTCTGTCTAAAAATCCAATTATGCATTCTAGAGCCAAGCACATAGAAATAAAACATCATTTTATAAGAGATTATGTTCAGAAGGGTGTTTTGGATATTCAATTCATTGATACTGATCATCAATGGGCTGACATATTCACAAAACCCCTAACAGAAGAAAGATTCAATTTTATTAAAAAGAATCTGAACATGCATTTTATCTCTTGAAATTGTGCTTTAATCTGAATGAATTCCTTGATTCTGAGTTTATCATAAGCTAAGACTTATCAAACACTCATCTTCTGAGAGTTTAACTAAAGTTAAGCCTGAAAAACCTCAGAGTCTGAAGGATCAGAACCTGGATTTTCTGACTTCTGAATCTGATAAAAATCTAATGTTGGTCAGAATCTGATAAGTATAGCTATGGGCAATGATGATTAAAGTTTTTTCTGCTCTGATATTCAATGTTAAAATTGCTTAACAAACAATTTTCAAGTTGATATCAGTTTGTTTTCAAAATGTTTAGCACAAACACATTTTACAAGCCCAAAAGTGTTTCAGACAATGTTCAGTCTTTAGAAATGTTTTTATTTGGTATCAGACTCTGAATTAAAACCTTTTAGCTGGTATCAGACTCTGAGATAAATCCTCACTTGGTATCAGATTCTGATATATTTCTTTCAAGCAAGCTCAGAATTGCTCTGATACTGAACACTTCTTGAGAAGTTTTGCTCTGATACTGAACACAACTGGTTGTTTTGCTCTGATGCTAAACCAGTTTGTACTGAAGAAGTAATATCTGAACACAGAATGACCTAATCAGAAGCTCTAAACCTTTTCTGCTTCTGAACAGCATTCTATTTTTATTGCAAGTCATATACTCACTGAAATTCAAGTATGCTCTGATACTCATCTTTGCTGCTTGGTTATCCATATGACTGCACAAATATCTCACAATCTTGGTTGGTTCAAACCCCCCCCCCCCCCCCCAATTCTGAATCTTTTTGAAATAGTTTCAAAACTTGGTGTCAGAACTCTTTTAAAAACTCTTTACAAAAGGGGGAGACTGAACTGCTTTGATACATGCCTTCAAACTCTTTTAAAATCCTTTTCTGCTCTGAAACAGATATGTTTCAACTCCCTTGACAAAGGGGGAGAAATTTTCTGTTTTAAGAGGAGAAAATTGTACTTTTTGTTGATGACAAAAGGGGGAGAAAGTAAAACAAGTATTAAAGCACCTGAGCTCAAAAATAAGTTAAAATTGTCAGAAGATAAACTTATTAAGCTTATCAAGTTATCAAGCTCTGATACAATTTGTTAGGGTTAAGCTCTGATACAATTGTTAAGTCAGCTCTGATACTGATCAGTTAAGCTAAGTTAAGCTCTGATACAATTTTAACTTATGAGAACAGACTCTAATTCTTAGCCTCTGAAGTGAATTCCTGGCTCTGATACATTCTGTGAGATATATAACTCTTAGTGAGTTAAGATGAATTTAAAATAACTTGGATAAGACTTAGGGAGCTTACAAAACTCATCCTGTGGATTATCAGACTTAGGGGGAGAGCTTACAAACCTCAGAACCTAAAGTCAACAAGTCATTTTGAATTCTAAGTGTAAATTTCACCATATTGTTTTAAGTTAAGATTAATTAACATGGATAAGAATCAAGGGGAGCTTACAAACCTAACCTTGAGGATTGTCAGACCTAGGGGGAGCTTACAAACCTCTTCTGAAGTCAGATTGTTAATTAAACTTAATAACAATTCTGAAATTTTCACATTTGTGTTTTTAACTGAACTTAATTAACTTGGATCAGACTCAGGGGGAGCTTACAAACCTCACACCCTGTAGTTAACTTGTTAATTAAGATTAACAACAATTTTCTGTTTTAATACTTATGTTTGTTATCATCAAAAAGGGGGAGATTGTTGGAACAAAATGTGTTTAACAAGTCTTTCATAAAATAAGGGGGAGATTGTTGAAACATTAATGTGTAAACATATCTCTCTTTATGGTTTTGATGATAACAAAGTGTTAAAGAGAAAATTGGTTATTTGCTAATGCTTTGTTCAAGTGTTTCAGAACCACATGCTTAATAAGTATTGATTGATAATGGTTATGAAGAACAAGCTAAAGAGCAAGAAGGAAAGCCAAGAAGCAAGGTTGCAAGGCTAAGAAGAAACTGGTCTTGAAGAAGTGCTCCTGAAGTGAAGCCTCTGAAGTGGTCCTGAAGAAATGCTCCTGAAGTGCAGCTTCTGAAGACTGGGTGCCTCTGAAGAAGTCAACGCAACAGTCAACTCCTGAAGCCAGCTTCTGATCCGTACAACTGAAGCAACTTCTGATCACTATTCACTAAGAAGCTTCTGAAGCTGATATGGCATGGATTTTGACCAGTACTGTGCGCATTTAATGCCTGGAGGTGTCAGAACAACTCAATGGAACAGTTGTCTCCCTGACCCAAACATTCTCCAGTTTTTAAGGTGGGCCAATTCAAAAATGGCACCTGCCCTGTTCTGACAGATAAAGTGCAGCACACATTTGCAGCAACCTAGTCCAATTGCAACGGCTAATTTCCTGATTTCCAGCAAATCTTCAACAGCTCTATTTTTATCTATAAAAGGAGGAAGATTTGAAGAAGAAAATGGCTAAGACTCTTTGAAACGTATTGCTGAACTCTTGCTCTGTTTTGCTGTCAAAAATACGCAAGTCATCCAACCTCTTAGAAATTCTCTCATCTTTGTAACTTAGAATTTCTTAAGGCTAAGAGTCTTAACCTGTGTTGTATTAAGAGAACACCTCTGATATTTGATCAAGTGTTCATCCCAAACTCCTTTACTTGTAAACCAGTTTGGTCCCTAAAGTCTTAGTCTGTATACTAAGCAATTGTAACCTCATTCCTTTGTGGTCTGAGTCAGAAGTCTCTTGTCTTAGTGACTTGAGCATTGGGAAGTCTCTCGTCTTAGTGACTTGAGCATTGGAAGCCTCTTCCTTGGTGGTTGAGCATAGAAGTCTCTTTCTTTGTGATTGAGCAACTAGAAGTCTCTTCCTTTGTGGTTGAGCATTGTGTAATCTTCAGATTATAGTGAACTCTCTTGTTGGATACAAGGGGACAGGACTACTTCTCACATTGAGAAGGAACCTGTATAATTTCTGTGTGTCTCTCTTTCCCTTACTCCTTAACTTGTTTAAATCCGCTGCATTTAACTTCTGATATTTGTTCAGAACTGATCAAATCAGCTTCTGAACTGAACCTTAAGTTTTGAAAAGAAAAAGAACAAGTTTTTAGAGTCACACAATTCAACCCCCCCCCCCCCTTCTTGTGTGTGTGTTTTTCTCACCTTCACCTTTTAGTAGGATTTTGTTGTTTGATGCTCAGATTCTTATCAACAAATCCTATGCCATTTGGTTTTCCTTGATTCTGATTCTCCAAAATCTCTTCCAGCACATCAGTAGCAGAATTCATCATTCTAACTTGCTTCTTCATATGATCAAGTTGAGAATTCAATTGAGTTACCTCATTATTGAGAACAGAAATTTTCTCTAAGTGTTCACTTCTTTCAATCTGAAGTTGAGTGACAGTTTTCTTCTGTTCTTCCAGCTGCTTGCATACTTGTTCAAATTGAATATGCAACTTCTTGCAAAAAGCAGCAGGATTTTCATTAGACAGTTCTTCATCACTGCATTTAGACTCTGAAGAAGTTTCTGAACCCATAACTTTACCATCAGTTATGCATCTTCCAGTAAAGGCAGCAACATGCTTAGCAGACTTATTCTCCACTTCTCCTTCTGAATCCTCTTCATCAAACCAAGTCACAGTCAGACTTTTCTTCTGATTCTTGAGGTAGGTAGGACATTCTGACTTGACATGATCATATCCATCACACTTATAGCACTGAACTCCCTTTGATTGATTGCTCTTCTCATTAGTTCTTGTCTTCTGCTTCAGAAACTTCTTAAATTGTTTACTCAGCATCACAAGAGCTTCTGATGGGCTTTCATTCCACACTTTTAGCATCTGCTACAAAAGCAACACCTTTCCCCTTCTTATCAGTTCTGCTTATTTCAAAGTTTTGAAGAGACCCAATCAATTCCTCAACCTTCATGCTGGAGATGTCATGTGCTTCTTCAATTGCAGTCACCTTCATATCAAATCTCTTAGGTAAGGATCTGAGGATCTTTCTCACAAGTTTCTCATCAGATACTCTTTCTCCAAGAGACTCAAATGAGTTGGCCATATCCAGAACATTCATGTAAAAATGTTGCATGTTCTAGTCCTCCAACATTCTGAGATTTTCAAACTTGGTGGTGAGAAGATGAAGTCTGGACAGTTTTACCTTGGATGTGCCTTCATGAGTAGTCTTGAGAATCTCCAAGGCATATTTAGCTATTGTGCACTGCTTGATCATTCTGAATATCTTCTTGTCCACTCCATTGAATATAGCATTCAAGGCTTTGGAGTTTGCAAGAGATAAATCATCTTCATCATTGGACCAATCTTCTTCTGGTTTCAACACAGATGTCTTCTTTCCTTCTTTGTCCAGCACAACAGGATGTTCCCAACCTTTCAGAATAGCTTTCCAGGTCTTGCTATCAATAGATTTCAGGAAAACACTCATACGAGATTTCCAATTTTCATAGTTGGTCCCATCCAACAGAGGTGACCTGTTAACAAATCCTCCTTCTTTGTCCATTCTTGCCAGAAACACCTTCCCTGGAGCTCACCCAAATATAGGCAGGGTGCCTGCTCTGATACCCATTGAAATTCTGGCAGGACTGGTTCTGAACTAAAAAACAGAGTCTGAAAAACAATAGTTCAGAAGTAGAAAATTAAACAGACAGAAAATAAAGAACACGTGATATTTGTTAACCCAGTTCGGTGATAAACAACACATACGTCTGGAGGATACCAATCCAGGACACTAAGTAGAATTAATTCTAAGACTTCAAGACACAGCCCCTATTCCCAGCCTTATCACTTAATCTCCACCCGTTTAGACTTCTACCTAGGAACTCCTAGATATAAGAACCCACTTACTTCCTAATCACGTAACCACAACCCAGTGATTATCAGACTCTTCAACAAATCAATCTACGAAGTCACACTTCAAAACAACAAAGACATCACTTGTGCTTAAAAGCTTTAAGTGAATTACAACTCTAAAACAAAACAACCAACTCTAACAGATGAGTGGTGTACAAAGCAGAGCAACAACTCACAGACTAAAAACTAATACTCTTTTAATTATAACTTTTGGTTTTTTTTTTCAGTCAAGTCTTCAATAGCAGCGTCCTCTTTATATAGGCTTCAGCACCACACAATTCTGAACCAAATCATCAAGGATATGTTTCCAGAATTCTTTTAGAAGCAAATAGAAGCTCACATAAACTTCACAAATATATTTTCCAAAGATCTCCTTGAAAATATATTCACAAATAATTGAATCAAATCTTCAGAACATATCTTGCGCAAAAATACTTCCTTCTAGAAATGAAGCTTGGATAAATCTTCAATTAAATCTTCAAAAGATGCCGTGAAAGATTTAACAGAATTCAGACGCAGAAAACATGCTTCTGAAAAGCAGCTTCTGAAGGTCAACAAAAGTCAGCGTCTGAACAACAGCTTCTGAAGGTCAACAAAAGTCAACGTCTAAATAGTGCGTCTGAAGACCAGTTCTGCGTCTGATGAAAACCAGCTTCTGAAATCTAATTTCCAGCTTCTGAAGACAAAAATTAGCTTCTGAAGACGCATTGCTTGCACATTTTGATTTTACCAAACATGTAGCCAACATTCAAATATCCAACAATTTCATTTGATTGTAATCTCATGTACATTTACTTTACATTTAGTTAGTTAGGATGAGCTGGCACCAAGCTAAGTGTATATATAGTTACATCATGTACATTGAGATCACATTGAATCAATAACAGTTTTTCTGTTTTCTCAAGCTTTCTTCTTCTTTCTCCCATGGTGGAATTTTGCTCATAGAGATAACCCTTCATTCCCTCTCTTATACTATTTCCTTCTTAATTTCTTACATTTAATTTTTCTGTGTTTTTACTCATTCATCCATTTCATGCTATACTGCTTTAATTTACACCTTTGTTCTAAGGGCTGCACACTCTTCATGTTTTTGTAATGTTCCACATGGATCAGGTTAAATCAACACATAATTAATATCATTGCCCAACATGACTAAAAAGTATTAGCCATGCAAACCACAATACAGATATACGTGGATAACACAAATTTACGATTACTTAATCCTCAAGTCACTCTAATACAACAAAGTACAGGTGATTATGTGAGAAAACAACAGAGTCTGATCTTCAGACACTATTCATCAGACTCTGATCTTCAGATTCTGAGCTTCAGACTCAGATCTTCAGACATTGTTCTTCAGACTCTGATCTTGATTTTCTCTCTTTTTTTTATGCTTAAAAGTAAAAGTTATGGCTTCAAAATGAAAATTGATCCAAAGGAGATTGTTAGAATAAGACTTCAGACTCAAAACCTAACTGGTTCAGAAGCAGAACCTCGGACTCTGCCTTTAGACTTTGCCTTCAGACTCTGACCTTTGACTCTTATTTCAGACTATTCGCACATAAAGAAGAAGAGGAGAATACCACTTAGCTTACGATGCAAGTTTTTCCTTTCATTTCATTTGATTGTAATTTCATATACATTTACTTTACATTTAGTTAGTTAGTTAGTTAGTTAGGATGAGCTGGCACCAAGCTAAGTGTATATATTGTTACATCATGTACATTGAGATCACATTGAATCAATAACAGTTTTTCTGTTTTCTCAAGCTTTTTTCTTCTTTCTCCCATGGTGGAATTTTACTCATAGAGATAAGCCTTCATTCCCTCTCTTATACTATTTCCTTCTTAATTTCTTACATTTAATTTTTCTGTGTTTTTACTCATTTATCCATTTCATGTTATACTGCTTTAATTTACACCTTTGTTCTAAGGGCTGCACACTCTTCATGTTTTTGTAATGTTCCACATGGATCAGGTTAAATCAACACATATTTAATATCTTTGCCCAACATGACTAAAAAGTATTAGCCATGCAAACCACAATACAGATATATGTGGATAACACAAATTTACGATTACTTAATCCTCAAGTTACTCTATTACAACACAGTACAGGTGATTATGTGAGAAAACAACAGAGTCTGATCTTCAGACACTGTTCATCAAACTCTAAGCTTCAGTCTCTGATCTTCAGACACTGTTCTTCAGACTCTGATCTTCAGCAGTGGAAAAGCAAGGAAGAGAGACAGAGAGATGTGGTCGATTATAAAAGAAGAGATAATATGGATTTAGAGAGTAAGAAAATGACGCAAACTGGTTTCTAATTCCTGTGTGCTACTCCTCATGTTCATTACTCTCTGGTAAACACCTCACATCACTCTTTACATTTCACGCAAAATTCAAATAGAGAGTTTGGGTTTATGAGGCGAAAACTGAAAATGGATTGGGAGGAGAGGAAGAAGAAGCTGTCGTATGGGAGAGAGGGGGAGAGAGAGATTGGGTTTGTGAAGAGAAAAATGAAAATGGATTGAAAGAAAAGGAAGAAGAACATGTTCTGGTCTGAAACCGTATGCTCCAATTGCTCAATTTTGTGTTCTGTCACGTGAAGCACCATCTCCTATTGGGTAATTGTGTGGTTGTCATTTTGCAGCAGAAACCGTATACTCCAATTGCTCAATTTTGTGTTCTGTCACGTGAAGCATCATCTCCTATTGGCTAATTGTGTGGTTGTCATTTTGCAGCAGAAGGGTAATCCTATCATTTTGGCAGAATCAACGGGTAGGGTTTTGCCACCAAAAGGAGAATGCAGTACAAAAGGGTTGGGGTTGCATAGGGTTTGGAAGGAAGAAAGGTGAAGACATAGAAAGAGATAGTGAAGCAATAAGGGTTTGGAAATTGGTCTGAACATCAAAACATCTTTGTTGGTGGTGATTGTGAGTCTCTATTTGGTTTTTGTAGAGAGAAGAATCAAGAAAAGAAGCAATTTACAGAGGAAACGTGTGAGAAAGGAAGAAAATGAAGGAAGTGTATTTTTTACGTGTGAGAAAGGAAGAAAAGAAAGGAAGAGGATCTTTTGCGTGAGAAAGAAAGGCAACACCTCCTCTCCCAAACTATTGCACACATGACATGCGTTTATAGGTGGATATCATCAATGGCCAAGATCATCATTTTGGCTTGTAGTTTGGCGCCCACATGAGGGCATTTAAGTAAAAAACTATGAGCAACCCTAGGGTTTTTCTAGTGTTTGCTTGCAGACCTTTATTCCTTTTATAATATTATGATGTGTAACTATACCTTAGTTGGGTAGGATTCTAAGATGAACCTCTCTTTATTTGTTGGATCTTGTTAATTCAAATTTTTTATTCAGTTCAGTTATAATTTGTATTTAATTTTCTTAGGAAAAAGTCCTAATGCCTTCATTGGACCTAGGGAGTGTAACATACATAGGGCTTGTGCCTCAACATATAAATAGAGTAAACGATCTTCTCCAAACGTTTCATATTGAATTTTATTCTTTCCCCTTGGTAAGGTTGACGAGATTAGGCTGGCCGTTTGTAGAACTACTAAGGTAAGAGTATGTGACAAACTTCTAAGATTCATAGACGATGTTGACACCTTTAGATGAGAATTTAGGAATCTCGATTCTCTTATGTTTGAATTACCTATGAGATAGTAAGGCACCACTTTCATACTCAGTGCGTAGGTGTACTGGACCCTGTAGGATTGACGACCATGCACTTTTTATAGCGCTTATAAGCTTAGAGTGATCAGCAGGTGAAACTCAACAACTAGAGTGATAAACTGTCTCACAAACTCATCACTTAAACAAAACTCTTGTATTATAACTGAATGTTGATTCAACTTTAATCTAACAAGTAATTAGAGGGGATTCGGAAAATTCTAACCGCAACTAACATTCTGTAGTCAAATCAGGTTACTAACCCACTACTGTTTTGCGCAATCAGATAAAACCTGCAAACTCCTCCGTTAATTTACTCGCTTTATTTATTTTATTATTTTTATTTTATTTTAGTCAAATTAAACACAAAAAATCATACCAATAAGATAATGAGGAGAAAATTTAAGGGTATGCGATTTTGTAAGTTCAATGTGAAGGGATATTCGATTTTTCAAGTTATTATTTGTAAAATGAATATACCTACATAATTACGACTTAATGATGAGAAAATTTAAGGGTATGCGATTTTGCCACTAACTATTCAAAAATAATTGAAGTCCATATGTACGCTAATCAAAAGCAGAACAAGAATAATAAAATGACAAGCCCAATTCTGAAAAATGTATCTTACTTAAGGATTGAATTTGCGATGTGCTAACTTACTAGTTTTGAATTTCATTCAAGCAATCTCAAATCACATAGCAATTTTCTGCACATAAGGAAAATGCATAAGATCTACTAATTTATTTATTTATTTTTATCTAAAATTTCAACTGCAAGCAAATAGAAAATAGAATGTTTCTGACATATCAAATATAATCTAACAGGAAAGGACAAGAAACAAATTAAATTAAAATCCAAGAAAAAGACAACCAGAGATTAGTTCTAGAAGAAAGAATTAAACTTCAACATGTTAAATCAAGGTTCAAATAGTGACTGCGAGAGGTATTTATATTTGGTGCCGATATGCCTCAAATATATGATTACCTCAGATGGAGATAACCAATCGAAAGAAAAAAATAATAATAATCCAACACAACATGACATAATAGAATCCCGACATTAAAACAGATAAATGATAATTTATTTATGTAATATAATATACTACTCCGCATTTAGGAAACGAGCTAGATTTTCACTACCTTCACCCAACATCTTCATCTTCGTCTCAATTATGTTTTTCTTCAATTCTTTTGCAACTTTTTCAGCTAAGGTGACCAATTTTATGTATTCATAAAGCAATGATCCATCGTTTTTATTGGTGATATTGGGATTACACTTCATCAACATCTTGACGCTTTGGCGTCGTTTGGTGGAGTTCCAATGGTTCTTGACAGAGTTCTCACTCCTATCCAGCAATGTCTTTGAAATTTCAGACCATTTATTTCCAACTTTCCAATGGGATTTTATAAGTATCATATCTTCTTCAAGGGTCCATGAACACTTCTACATCAATAGGAAACATGAAAGAGAAAAAAGTGAGGTCAAAATTTTAATTTGAGTATATTTGAATTGAGATTGCACTTTCATGCTTACTTTCCTCTAGGACTAACTAATTAGTATGCCCCAGTTTAAAAGATAAGTAACAAAAGTAAACAAAATATCATATTGTATTTTTTAAAAACTCATACAAATCAATCATATCAATTTATGTGTTTCAATTTAGAGTATTTTCAGAAGAAATATTGAATAATGTTTTAAATTATTATATCCTAGAAAATCATATCACAAAGAGAAATAATGATTGTAAGTTAACCACACAAAAACTTTAAATGCATTCCACATTTTGATAACGTTGTCTAATTTAAAAAATATAATGATTTCACGTATACATTATTTTTATTTACGTATGAAAAGAAAGTAAAACAAATCATAGACATTATTGTTTTAAAGTTTATGTAAAATTACATATAGAAAAAAAAGTTCCCGTATAGTTTCAAATATTAAGCTTGCTATAGTAACTTCATAAACTATTATGATGAACTAAAATAAAAAAATATTAGTTAGGTAACCTAATGGCTGGAGCTAACACATTTTAAATATAAAGAAACCGAAAGCTTGTGTTTCGAACTTCGGCCCTGCGTAATATTGTCCTTACAGCTACCAACTGAGTTGTGCTTACGGAATAATTAAAAAAAATTACTCATATAAACATATTGCATGAGAATATACTCCCTCCGTCCCAAAATATAAGTAAAATTTGGTCAACAAAAGTTAATGTATTTGGTTCAAAATTTGTACCAAATACATCAACTTATGTTGACTCATTTTTGCTTATATTTTGGGACGGAGTAGTGTATATATATATATATATACTCATTTTAAACATTTAATGAATTATAGAAATAATGAAATACGAATAAAAATGGAAATGAATGTCCATAGTAGTCTTTTACCAGATATTTGTTACTAAAATTTATATTTGATCAGATATGTATTTAGTTTATGGTGATCCAAAGTATATCATGCGACAAACATAATTGAGATTCATTCAAACACTCACCCACTCGCAACATATAACTTTAAATATGAATCAGTAAGGGAAATATTAAATTGGTTACAAACTAACTGATAAGTCGTACCTTTGGTTATATTAAATTGATTCAAATGTATGTACATATATTGCTCACAAATATAATTAAAAATATGTTTAATTATGCAAATGGTCTTTGAAAATAGGGTCACTTGAAATTGAATTTCGGTCCCTGTAAATCCAAATCCTTTCAATTTGAATATGCAATTTCAAATCACTTTAAATATGGTCTTTCAGTTGATTATTTTCCTAAAATGACACATTTGTAACGACATGTCACTATAGTAATGAAACAATTACCATTATTCTTCTTTTTTTATTATTTAATAAAAATGTAAAACAATTTATGACAAAGAAATAAATAAAATGAATTGGGAATCAGGTTTTGAAGGAAACCTCCATCTTCCATTTCAACTTCAATCAGTCTTCCCACTTAACCCAAATGTCTTCTTCGTCCAACAATGAGGATAATTGTGTCATTATCATTACATTAAATTCCCGATTCATTTTGTGTTCTTATTATACAATTCAAAATGAAGAACGAGGGTAATTGTGTCATTATTATAGTATACTTAATGAGTTACCACGTGAAAACTCTAGTCAACAATGATACGTCATAACAAATGTGTCACTTCAGCAAAACAAACAATTATGGGAGCAAATTAAAAATTATTTGAAATTGCATGGTCAAATCGAAACGAATTGAATATAAAGGGACTAAAATTCAAGTAACCTTTATTGATAGGGACCATTTTCATAATTAAGCCTTCAAAATAATATAACTAAAGATTTTAAAATTGTTTCCCATCCATTCAAAATAAATAAATTTTAGATAAAAATTGAGGTTCTTTTCCTGAAGAGTGTCATGGTACAAACTCTCTCAAGGCCTTGCTGGTTTTTTAAATTTTAATTTATCAATTAATTAAAGTATATATGAAATTTTTGAAGGCAACGAACAGGGAATATAAACCTTAATGTTTGGATGGAGATGATTGAGCCATCTTTCACGACACTGTCTTGCATCCCTTCCTCCCTTCATTGATCTTGCAATTTGAGGCCATTTTTTCATTCCATGTTGATTCATCAATTTCACAAGTTCCCTATATAAAATCACAAATAAAAATTAAACATTCACCCCCTTTCAACATTAAAAAAACCTTGTATTGACGAGAAAAAAATCAAAAGAATATCTCTAAAACTACTAATATTTGACAACACAATTAATGTAATTTAATTCTATTATATTTCTTAAAAAAAACCAAAGACAGGAAAAAAGATAGAGAGAGAGAGAGTAAGAAATGAATAAATATTTTACATACATATCCTCATTGGTTGTCCATTGCCTTCTGATTGCATAAGTTGTGTTGACATCTGGTACAAATGGAGTGTTGAGAAAACCATCTTGATGGAAAAATTTGGCTTCGAAAGATTGAGAAATGTCAGGCGATGTTGATGATGACATGCCACATAAATTGATGACATGAATGTTAGGAGATATACTACTATTCAACATATTGGAATTATTAGGTACACTCAAGATATGGTCATGGAAAGTAGTGTTGAGATGGTAGTTTAACAAGGGATTGTTCTGAGGAGGTGGAACGAGAACTGAGCTTTGTGGGGTACGAATCTCATGCTCCAAACATGGATAATCTGGAAAAAGATTTAAAAGGTTTGGATGCTTTGCTTGATTGTTAAGATTGAATTCCATGTAGAAAAATAACACAACTTGAATATTTTCGACTGTGTGACAGAGAGCAATATTTTTGTCCAATAAATGGTGTAAGGAGCGGGTATGATTACGATGTAAATTTGAGGGTTACTTATGTATTTTGTGGGACCCATAAATTGAAAAAAGTCAGTGCCCCTCATGTACCAGATGGCCTTCATGCACAAGTATTGTATAACTCAAATTCATAGTTGGTGCTTTAATTTTATTTTTCATTGATTGTGTTCTTTAGGCCTTACATGTTTTTTTTGTGATATAGGCCTAAAATTTAGCCCTCAAATTTTTTTCCTTATTTATATTATATATGAAATTTCCACATTTTTATGATAAAATGTATGTTGTCCTATCGATAAAGTGGTCGCATACTGTCCAATATGTTGCAAATTTGAACTTTTGGCTTATGTATTTAGGAGTTTCCTTTATGTGCGTGCGTCTCCGGGAGAAAACAACTATTTGTTGTTTTTTCGCCTACGGGTTTGAGGAAAATACTCGGTTTTTCAGCTCAAACTCACTTCAAAATCAGCCTATAAGTGAAACTCCACAACTAGAGGGACATACTTCTCCACGATCTCATCACTTAAATAGAACTCTCGTCTTATAACTGAATGATGTTTCCTTCTTAATCCAACAAGTAATTAGAGGGGATTCGAAGAATCCTAACCACCGTTAACGTTCAACAATCAAATCAGATTACTAACTCAATATTGCTTTGCGCAATCAAATAAAACTTGCAACCCCCCCCCCCCCCCCCCCCCATTCACTCAATTTACTTATTTTATTGTTTTTATTTTCTGTTCTAATAAACAACGCAATTTGTCGAGTTGAAACGACAATCCATGTGGAGACGATCTTACTTATCACTTTATTACTTGTGAACGATATGGTACACTTGCCGAAATTGTTAATCAATATTTTGGCGTTGTTGTCGGGGATTGTTGATATTTTCAATGGAGTAATTCGCTTGACTTATTTTCTTTTATTTTTATGGTCGTTTGCTTTTTTGGGGTAATCTTGTCTTTCTAAAGTTTAGTTTTATTTTCCTTTTATATAGAGTTAGATTCCTTTTCTTGTGTCAGTCTTATCTTTTTAGATTGGTTAGTTAATTAGTTAGTTGTGTTCCTTTTATTTTGAGTAGACTTAGCTAGGTTATTTGTTTTATAATATTGCTTATCGGTGTTTTTGGTAAACGACAAGTCTAGCTTTGTTTATTACAAACAGGATCAAACCAAAAATCTTAAAATATGTTGTGCATTATTATTTTCAGAAAAGTATGAATGTTCATCATTTTTAATGAGTTTGCTTACAAAAAGATGAAGAAAACTGTTTTTACATGAAGATAACTGCCTGATTTCGACAGAAACCAACACTTGATTGTTTAAAAGTTATTAAAATGAACATAAAGAAAAGCTTGCAGTTTTAAAGAACATAAAACTTAAAGAAATGTAAATTGCATTGAACTAAATGTAAATAGTGGTTCACAAGATCATGTTACATACATTATGTTACTCTTTTCTCTAGACGCCGATACTTTGAGTGTATAGAACTTTTGATAATGATTTGTGACCCCCTTTTCCTATGAAAAACTACTATATATACAGAAAAATAATTGTAAACCTAACGCCTATAAACTATATTATTTCGACAGCTTCAATATGATTTCCACGTGTTTGAACCTTCAAACTTGCCCCTTCAAAGAGAAATCAAAGTCTTCAAGAAGCTTTTGGTCGAAATTCTTTCCTCTCTGTCGAAATTCCTTTTAGTCAAACTTCATATGCTTTCTCTTGGACTTAGAGAATCTTTCAGTTTTAGGCACCTTTTTTCGGTCAAAATGCTTATGATGCATCCTGCACTTATAGAATTTTATGGCTTCATAACCATTTCTCTTGTCGAAATACATACTTGAAAATGTAGGCTAACACCACTCGAAGTGAACAAACATTTGTCGAAAACCTTCTCGTAACTCCTGTCGAAATACATGTATTTCCACTTGTACTAAGAGAATTTTGTGGTCTTCATAACCATATTGCCTGTTCAAAAATCCAGGCTAACAAATTGCCCCCCAAAAAATGTCATCTTCGTCTAAAAATGAGGGAGAAGATTGGCATTTTTGTAAACTTCGAAATTTTCAGAATCAGAATCATTTTCATCCCCCCAAGTTTTGGCAATGACAATTGTGTCAAAGAAAAATCTGTCGAATTTTTTTATCTTTGATTTCAATCAATACATGATCAAATTTTCACTGATACATTTGTATTATTTTATTAATTGTTTCACCACCAATTATGAATCTCCTTTTATTTCGACATCTTTTGCCCCCAGTTCCAATAACATTTGTAATCCTGTTATTAAAGTTTCATATTCAACCTCATTATTGGAGCAATGACCATTTATTTTATATTTGAATTTTGTTGGTATATTTAAAGGAGAAATTATCAATATCCCAACTCCAGTACCATTTTTATGGCTAGAACCATCAAAATATAAAGTCCAAGGCTTTTTATTCACATAACTTTGTGTTGCTTCGACCAAAGAATGACCTACTTTAAAATCAGCAACAATCTGACCTTTGATTGCTTTTAAAGGTTGATAAGTTAGTGAATATTCAGAGAGTGCTAAAACCCATTTTCCAATTCGACTATGTAGAATTGGTTTAGACAACATATGTTTAATAACATCAAAAAGCAAATAAACATAAATATCAATAGGCTTTATATATTGCTTAAGTTTAGTTCATGAAAAATACAGACGTAGACACAATTTTTCAATGAGACTATACCTAGTTTCAACATCATTTAAAACTCGACTAAGATAATATATGGCTCTTTCGACACCATTACCATTCTCTTGGGTTAACATACTGCCTATGGTCGAATCAGATGCTGAAATATACAATTTCATGTTTTTATTTCTAATTGGAGGCAATAAAATTGGAGGCCTTGTCAGATAATCTTTGATTGTGTCGAAAGCCTTTTGACACTCCTGCCCCAGTGAAAACTATCATCTTTCTTCAGTCGAAGTAATGGCGAAAAAGCTTGTGTTTTGCCACTTAAGTTTGAGATAAATCTTCTTAGAAAATTGATTTTCCCAAATATAGACTGAAGCTTTTTCTTGGTAGAAGGATGCTTAGTTTCAAGGATAGCCTTAGTTTTATTCTGGTTGATTTCAATGCCTTTTTTATGTACGACAAATACCAAGAAGTCACCTGAACATACACAGAAGGCACATTTTAGTGGATTGATTTTCAATCCATATTTTCTCATTCTTTCAAATGATTGTCGAAGATGATTTAAATGCCCATCTTTCTACGAAGATTTTACAACAATGTCATCAATGTAAACTTGCATAAAATTTTCAATAAAATCATGAAACATTGA
Organism: Medicago ruthenica; assembly: GCA_018208015.1. Classification (NCBI taxonomy): domain Eukaryota; kingdom Viridiplantae; phylum Streptophyta; class Magnoliopsida; order Fabales; family Fabaceae; genus Medicago; species Medicago ruthenica. The sequence goes on along the minus strand of CM031376.1, from coordinate 65,590,364 downwards.
ATTCATTGCTCTTTGGTATGTAGCACCAGCATTTTTTAGGCCAAAAGGCATCACTACCCATTTGTAAGAGCCTAAGGCGCCTGGACAACGAAATGTTGTTTTTGACACATCTTCTTCAACAATAAAGACTTGATTATAGCCAGAGTAACCATCAAGCATACTTAAATATTCAAATCCTACTGCTGAATCAACTAGCATTTCTGCCACTAGCATATGATATTCATCCTTTGACGTAGCATTATTTAAATCCCTAAAATCTATACAGACAAAGAGTCCCATTTTTCTTAATAACATGAACAATATTTGCTAACCATTCGACATACCTTGCAGTTCTAATGAACTTGCTTTTGAGGAGTCTTTCAATTTCCTCTTTGATTTTCGACATAATTTAAGGTGCAAACCTTCTTGGAAGTTGTTTCAATGGCTTCTTATCTGGTTGAATTAGTAACTACAATTTCACCATTTCCCTGCTTAATCCAGACATTTCATTGTAGTCCCAAGCAAAGCAGTCTTTGAACTCCTTCAAGAGTTCAACTGTCTGAACCTTCAAATCTGGATCAATTTTAGAACTGATATATGTTGGTCTTTTGATTGATCCATCTCCCAAGTTAACTTACTGTAGAGAATCTTGAGCTTGAATTTTCTTGGTCGAAAGAGAGGGATCTTTTTCAAAACCCATAGGCTCATCGCCATATATGCAGTCAAGCCTTTGGTTCTCAACCATTTTTTCATCAATGTTTTGGACAAACATTTTATCTATGGTTCCCACAACCATTTTTTGTTGCATTTACGACTCTAAAGCTTTTTTTTATATTTTATTTTCGGCCATATAGGTCGTACTCTTTTCTCAAACTTCTTGTTTAGACATAATAATTATCATCAATATTCCACCCAGTTGGGCGAATTACTCCTTCCTCCAAAGATTCATTCTCTGGGAACTCCCTTTGCCATATGATTCCATGAGTAAGGTGCAGCCTGACAGAGCAAACATTTTCCTGGTCAACATAACCAGATTGAGCTGCGGAGCATGGAGCTATATTTGCCAAATTTTTATCAAAAGTTTTTCTGGTGACATGATTCACCTCAACAGTGAAGTAACTTCATCAACATCTTGACGCTTTGGCGTCGTTTGGTGGAGTTCCAATGGTTCTTGACAGAGTTCTCACTCCTATCCAGCAATGTCTTTGAAATTTCAGACCATTTATTTCCAACTTTCCAATGGGATTTTATAAGTATCATATCTTCTTCAAGGGTCCATGAACACTTCTACATCAATAGGAAACATGAAACAGAAAAAAGTGAGGTCAAAATTTTAATTTGAGTATATTTGAATTGAGATTGCACTTTCATGCTTACTTTCCTCTAGGACTAACTAATTAGTATGCCCCAGTTTAAAAGATAAGTAACAAAAGTAAACAAAATATCATATTGTATTTTTTAAAAACTCATACAAATCAATCATATCAATTTATGTGTTTCAATTTAGAGTATTTTCAGAAGAAATATTGAATAATGTTTTAAATTATTATATCCTAGAAAATCATATCACAAAGAGAAATAATGATTGTAAGTTAACCACACAAAAACTTTAAATGCATTCCACATTTTGATAACGTTGTCTAATTTAAAAAATATAATGATTTCACGTATACATTATTTTTATTTACGTATGAAAAGAAAGTAAAACAAATCATAGACATTATTGTTTTAAAGTTTATGTAAAATTACATATAGAAAAAAAAGTTCCCGTATAGTTTCAAATATTAAGCTTGCTATAGTAACTTCATAAACTATTATGATGAACTAAAATAAAAAAATATTAGTTAGGTAACCTAATGGCTGGAGCTAACACATTTTAAATATAAAGAAACCGAAAGCTTGTGTTTCGAACTTCGGCCCTGCGTAATATTGTCCTTACAGCTACCAACTGAGTTGTGCTTACGGAATAATTAAAAAAAATTACTCATATAAACATATTGCATGAGAATATACTCCCTCCGTCCCAAAATATAAGTAAAATTTGGTCAACAAAAGTTAATGTATTTGGTTCAAAATTTGTACCAAATACATCAACTTATGTTGACTCATTTTTGCTTATATTTTGGGACGGAGTAGTGTATATATATATATATATACTCATTTTAAACATTTAATGAATTATAGAAATAATGAAATACGAATAAAAATGGAAATGAATGTCCATAGTAGTCTTTTACCAGATATTTGTTACTAAAATTTATATTTGATCAGATATGTATTTAGTTTATGGTGATCCAAAGTATATCATGCGACAAACATAATTGAGATTCATTCAAACACTCACCCACTCGCAACATATAACTTTAAATATGAATCAGTAAGGGAAATATTAAATTGGTTACAAACTAACTGATAAGTCGTACCTTTGGTTATATTAAATTGATTCAAATGTATGTACATATATTGCTCACAAATATAATTAAAAATATGTTTAATTATGCAAATGGTCTTTGAAAATAGGGTCACTTGAAATTGAATTTCGGTCCCTGTAAATCCAAATCCTTTCAATTTGAATATGCAATTTCAAATCACTTTAAATATGGTCTTTCAGTTGATTATTTTCCTAAAATGACACATTTGTAACGACATGTCACTATAGTAATGAAACAATTACCATTATTCTTCTTTTTTTATTATTTAATAAAAATGTAAAACAATTTATGACAAAGAAATAAATAAAATGAATTGGGAATCAGGTTTTGAAGGAAACCTCCATCTTCCATTTCAACTTCAATCAGTCTTCCCACTTAACCCAAATGTCTTCTTCGTCCAACAATGAGGATAATTGTGTCATTATCATTACATTAAATTCCCGATTCATTTTGTGTTCTTATTATACAATTCAAAATGAAGAACGAGGGTAATTGTGTCATTATTATAGTATACTTAATGAGTTACCACGTGAAAACTCTAGTCAACAATGATACGTCATAACAAATGTGTCACTTCAGCAAAACAAACAATTATGGGAGCAAATTAAAAATTATTTGAAATTGCATGGTCAAATCGAAACGAATTGAATATAAAGGGACTAAAATTCAAGTAACCTTTATTGATAGGGACCATTTTCATAATTAAGCCTTCAAAATAATATAACTAAAGATTTTAAAATTGTTTCCCATCCATTCAAAATAAATAAATTTTAGATAAAAATTGAGGTTCTTTTCCTGAAGAGTGTCATGGTACAAACTCTCTCAAGGCCTTGCTGGTTTTTTAAATTTTAATTTATCAATTAATTAAAGTATATATGAAATTTTTGAAGGCAACGAACAGGGAATATAAACCTTAATGTTTGGATGGAGATGATTGAGCCATCTTTCACGACACTGTCTTGCATCCCTTCCTCCCTTCATTGATCTTGCAATTTGAGGCCATTTTTTCATTCCATGTTGATTCATCAATTTCACAAGTTCCCTATATAAAATCACAAATAAAAATTAAACATTCACCCCCTTTCAACATTAAAAAAACCTTGTATTGACGAGAAAAAAATCCAAAGAATATCTCTAAAACTACTAATATTTGACAACACAATTAATGTAATTTAATTCTATTATATTTCTTAAAAAAAACAAAGAAAGGAAAAAAGATAGAGAGAGAGAGTAAGAAATGAATAAATATTTTACATACATATCCTCATTGGTTGTCCATTGCCTTCTGATTGAATAAGTTGTGTTGACATCTTGATGGAAACATTTGGCTTCCAAAGATTGAGAAATGTTAGGCGATGTTGATGATGACATGCCACATAAATTGATGACATGAATGTTAGGAGATATACTACTATTAGGTACACTCAAGATATGGTCATGGAAACTAGTGTTGAGATGGTAGTTTAACAAGGGATTGTTCTGAGGAGGTGGAACGAGAACTGAGCTTTGTGGGGTACGAATCTCATGCTCCAAACATGGATATTCTGGGAAAAGATTTAAAAGGTTTGGATGCTTTAATCGATCGTTAAGATTGAATTCCATGTAGAGAAATGACGCAACTTGAATACTATCGACTGTGTGACAGTGAGCGATATTTTTGACCAATAAATGGTGCAAGGAGCGGGTAGGATTACGATGTAAATTTGAGGATTACTTATGTATTTTGTGGGACCCATAAATTGAAAGAAGTCAGTGCCCCTGATGTACCAGATGGCCTTCATGCAAGAGTATTGTATGACTCAAATTCATAGTTAGTGCACCCTTTTAATTTTTATTTTTCATTAATTGTGTTCTTTAGGCCTTGCATGTTTTTTTTTTTTTTGTGATATAGGCCTAAAATTTAGGCCTCTAATTTTTTGTCCATATTTATATTATATATGAATTTTTCACATTTTTAAGATGAAATGTATATTGTCCTATCAATCGCATATTATCCAATATGTTGCAAATTTGAACTTGTGGCTTATGTATTTAGGAGTTTCCATTAGGTGTGTGTGTCTCCAGGAGAAAACAACTTTTTGATGTTTTGCTCCTGCGGGTTTCAGGAAAAAACCCATTTTTTCAACTCAAACCCACTTGGAAATCAACCTATAAGTGAAACTGCACAACTGGAGGGACATACTTTCCCACGATCTCATCATTTAAATAGAACTCTTGTCTTATAATTAAATGTTGATTCCTCCTTAACCCAACAAGTAAATAGAGGGAATTCGAAGAATCATAACCACCGCTAACGTTCAACAATCAAACCAGGTTACTAACTCAACATTGCTTTGCGCAATCAAATAAAATCAGCAAACCCCCCCCCCCCCCCCCCCTCCCTAATTTACTCGCTTTATTTATTTTATTGTGTTTGTTTTCTGTTCTAATAAGTAACAATATTTGCCGAGTTGAAACGACAATTGTAACACCCTAAGACCCCAAATTTAAATAAATAGATACCAAATGTAAATAAAAGAAATAGGTGTTACGCATGTTCACTTTTCATCATTTCATAAATAAAGTCATAACTTCAACAACGGAAAATTCACCATTCTTCACGGAAAGAAATTCATTATTCAAGTATAAATCAAGTTTGGTTCTGAAGGAACAAGTTTAAGAGAAAAGAAATATTGTTGGAAGCTTGTGTTGCAAGTCTGAAGCTGAAGGATCAGAAGCTGATGGATCAGAAGCTGAAGACTAAGACTCTGAAGTCTGAAGGATCAGAAGCTGAAGACTCAGACTCTGAAGTATGAAGGATCAGAAGTTGAGGATCAGAAGCTGAAGACTCAGACTCTGATATATCAGAAGTCAACTGGTTTCACTATCATCAAGGACATAGTACAATCACGACCTCTGCAAACTTCTCAGAGTCAGAAACATTCTCTCCTTGGACAAAACATCCAATCCATTTTAACAAAAGGATTCAAATGGTATTCTTCATGGTACATGAAATTCCTGGCAACCTGACCGACAGACGCTGTGCACAATGTTGGCACAACTGCCCGAGCACTTGTCCTACTCAGAACTAAAATTAAAATAACGCAGCGTAGCAAAGCATGAAATAAAAGAAACACAGCAGAAATATAAAGTACACAATGAGTTTGTTAACCCAGTTCGGAGCAACTCTCCTACTCTGGGGGATACCAATCCAGGAATAAATCCACTATTATAGTTCTAGTGAAAAGACCAACGTAAACACACTACTTGACTTTGCACCTAGACCCTACCAGTGTCAACTCTATCTAGGAACTCCTAGATATGAGACCCCGTCTCAATTCCTACCAACAACCCAGACAATGTTGTTATCAACCACACCAAAACACAACCAAAAGAGACACACTTTAATGACACATACTCACTCCGTACTTAAAAGCTTAGGAGCAGTTCACAATTACAACTCAAACAAACTCAGTCCTTAGCTTGAATCAGGAAGATACAAGCAAGGCTCACAATTAACAAAAGAAACCCTAAAAACCTTAAACGCACGCTTTTCTATAACACACGGTTTTTAGTAACCCTATTAGGGTTTGTCTTCACAAATATATATTACTGAGATAGCACGAGTTTGGGCTTCAAAACAGAGCGTGGACATTGTCCGGTCCAGCTGGAAAATCTTCTAGAAACAATAAAAAGCTTCCAAAAATATAACGATCTCTTTTGGAAAAATAGCAAGGCAAGACCACCTTTTACACATCATCAGATACACGCGCCTTGATCAGAAAGCTAGAGGAAAATAAAACTTCAATCAAATCTTTGGAAGATTGCGTACAAAAATAAAGCGCTAGCTGGCGCGAAAAGTACAAGTCACATAATGCTGTTCCATATGCTACAGCATCTGTCCCAGCATCTGGCTAGTAGATGTTTTTGCAAAATGTAGCCAATCTACAAAAACCCAACAATCTCCCCTTTTGGCAAATTTTTGGCTAAAACACTCTAGAGCCAGTTCTTTGGGAGATACACAGATAGTTTTCCTTCAAGTCAACATAGGCACACAACTAAGAAAGAAAATATCATAGCATATAATGAGACTACTTCCAAGGGAGTTCTTTAGACAAAGATAACTTGCAAGTAATATCAGAGGCATGTAACAGTTAAGACAAAAGCAACTAGCCTCATAGGAACAACCAGAGAGAAATAAACTCTCATATAGTGGATTCACATAGAGAAGAGAGAAAAACAAGACCAGGAAAAAATAAATTTCCACACACCAAAAAGTAACAGCTCCCCCTTAAAGACATGCACATACTCATCCTCAACACATGTAACAGTGCTCCCCCTCAACACATGTAACCAAACATACAAACAGCCAAGATAATATAAGCTACAAACTACTCCCCCTTTTTAGCCACAAATTCTGACAAATAACATCCATGCATACAGAAAAGAGAGATACCACACACAGTGCATATTACAGACCATAAGGCACACGCAGGTGCAGAAGAAATCTAGGGACTAGCCCAACCAACAAAAAAAGAACAAAAAAGAAAAAACAACAACTGAGAACAAGGAAAAAACATCAAAATCAGAAAGAGGCAGTCTCATCAGAGTCAGCAGAGAACTCCTCAGTGTCACCAGCAGAAGCAGTCTTATTCCCTCCTTCTTCTTCATCCTGCTCACCCTCAGCTGCAGATTCAGCCTTCAAAGCTGCAATTATCCTGTCAATTTTCATCTTCCTAGCTCCAAGAGCCATACTAGTCTCAGTTAGATCTGCAATCATTTGTTTTCTAGTGAGCACACTAGATGTCCGGACAGAAGTACCAGCTAAGTCAGCATCATGTTTCTCAGACAGCAAACTACAATCCAAGGACATAGGGCTAGGCCTCTTACAGGGCTCATCAGTACTGATCAAGATATCTGGGTGTTGCTGAAGTACAATACCACACAGGAGAGTGGGAAAAGCTATAGGAAACTTGATAGCAAAAGACTTAGCATGCTCCAAAACCTGATAATAAATGTAGGCCCCATAATCAAAAGGTGACTTGGTACCCACAGCATAAATCAATTTAGCCAAACCAGAAGCAACAGAGTTGGAGTGCGTAGTTGGAGTCCAGTTTTGAGCACAGATCTTGTTCAGAACAGCATGCAGGGGAGAGAGTTGTGCAGAAGACAAATGTCTAGGCCAATGCTTAACCTTGTTACCTGTGATGGCCTTGCAAATGGTGTCCTCAGTTACCTCCAGCTCAGGAGTCTCCTCAACAGATCTCTCAAGGTAGGTGTTGACAACCAGATGGGAGAAGTTGACGCATTTACCTCTAACAAAAACTCGCCTATACTCAGGATTCCTTGAATCATCACATTCATCAGAGACATTGACCAGAAATTCCCTGACCAACTTATCATAACAGGGACCCAAATTTTTCACTGTTTTCATCAGCCCAGCATACTCCAAAACATCAACCAGAACTTTGCATTTGAACACATCTTCCTTCAGATTTCTTTCCAGTCCTAGTCTTCTGTGATATATAAACTTCCACCTAGAGGACCCACCTTCCAAATGAAAAGATATATTATCCAGAGGAGCTGAGGGGATGGTTAAAGGGATTTTCATACCCTTCACGGTTTTTCTAGAAGCTCCACCAGATGTGGCAGCATCAGTCTCAGCAACCTCAAAATCAGAATCACTAGGAGGATCTTTCCTTTTGAGGCTCTTCTTCTTCTGATCACTTTGAGCCACCTTCTTGCTCCCAACCTTGGGAGGACCATACATAGGCTTCTTCCCAGTATTAGTAGTTTTCTTCTTACTTCCTTTGTTACATTCACTACCAGTAGCAACAGTTTTGACAGATTTGCTCCTAGTTCTGCGAGCAACACCTACAACATCAGTCTTTTCCAGAGGTCTCTCTGCAGGCACAACATCCTCAACAGCAACAGTGTCAGCTTGGTCTAAATTGTCAATCTCACCATTACCCACAACATTCTGAGTCTCAGTATCTTGATCCTGAGACTTTGAAGAATCATTCTCATGGACACTCACAGTATCAGGGGTGTTTGGAACCACCGCTTCAGTCTCCTTATTAGCTTGTGACAAAGATGCTTGAGCATCTGTCACAGCATCCTTTGTCTTAACAGGGGAATTGACAGGTGTCTCAGTATCAGCAGTATCAACAACATTTTTCTCAACATAAACAGCAGTAACATCTTGTTCTATAGGGGAATTAGAAATATCACCGACTAATTTGTCAGATACCTTAGGATTATTAGGACCTAGGGTTTCAGACGCAGCAACAGCACCTTCAACAGTAATATCCTCAGATTTGTTGACAGAAGAGTCAACATTTGGTTTGACAACACTCGAGACAAAAGGATTATCCTTACAGTACAGATCATGCATGCTTAGCCCTATACGTTGAACAGCGGGAGTGTCAGATTTCTTACCTTTCGATTTCAAACTCGTGTTCATCGCGGTAGAAGAAGTAGCTTTGCTGGATTTTGTAGAAACCTTCTTTCGTGATGCAGACGACTTAGTACGTCGCTTCTTTGCAGGAGAACTAAGAATGGTAGTGAGAGGTAGAGCATCTGTGATAATCGCTCCAGAAATTGAATCTGATGGAAGTTCAGGAGTTTGATCTTGCACGTTTTGAGGAGAAGTAGAATCAGACATGGTGTTGATTTGGTGTTTGGAAGTATGAAGAGAGGATGATTTTTATGTGATGCTGAGAGCGGCAAGAGAGGAGTTGAGAAGTTGAGAGAAGTTAAGAAAAAGACAATGATGGTAGCGTGTGGGAGGTTTGAAAAAGGAAGGTTGGAAATAACCTCCTTGAATTGCGTGCATCATGCGTTGAGGAGGGAGAAAATAACTGCTGCACGCCACCCATTAATTAATTGCTACAATTCCTCAAATAAATAGATCCCTAACTTCCGTCTTAATTTTTCAAATTGATTAGCATCAAGAGCTTTTGTAAAAAAATCTGCTAATTGCTCTTCAGTTGCAACATGCTCAAGAGTGACAATTTTTTCTTCAACCAGATCCCTAATAAAATGATGTCTAATGTCAATGTGTTTAGTCCTGTTATGTTGTATAGGATTTTTGGAGATATTAATTGCACTAAGATTGTCACAATATAATGTCATAGCATCTGTCTTGACATTGTATTCACTCAACATCTGTCTCATCCACAACAATTGAGAACAACTGCTACCAGCTGCTATGTACTCAGCTTCAGCTGTAGACAAGGAAACACAATTTTGCTTCTTACTGAACCAGGATATAAGATTGTTACCCAGAAAGAAACATCCACCAGAAGTACTCTTTCTATCATCTGCACTTCCAGCCCAGTCAGCATCACAATACCCTAACAACATAGTGCTTTCCCCATGAGAATACAACATACCGTAGTCACTGGTACCATTCACATACTTCAGAATTCTCTTTACCTGAGTCAGATGACTAATTTTTGGTTCAGCTTGGTACCTCGCGCACACTCCAACTGCAAATGTGATATCAGGCCTACTTGTAGTGAGATATAGAAGACTCCCTGTCATACTTCTATACATACTTTGGTCAACATCCACACCTTTCTCATCCTTTGATAGTTTCACATGTGTGGGGGCAGGAGTTCTTTTATGGGCAGCATTTTCCATCCCAAATTTCTTGACTATATTTTTAGCATACTTACTTTGAGAGATAAAAATAGTATCTTCCATCTGTTTCATTTGAAGACCAAGAAAGAACTTTAGCTCACCTACAAGACTCATTTCAAATTCAGATTGCATTTGCTGAACAAAATGCTCTATCATCTGGTCAGACATTCCTCCAAAGACTATGTCATCCACATAAATTTGAGCAATCATCAGCTGTCCATTTTCATCTTTTACAAACAAGGTTTTGTCATTTCCTCCCTTCCTATAGCCATGGTTAATTAGAAACTCAGCAAGTCTCTCATACCAAGCTCTAGGGGCTTGCTTCAGGCCATATAGAGCTTTCTTCAATTTGTAAACATGGTTTGGAAAACTAGGATCAATGAAGCCTTTAGGCTGTTCCACATAGACCTCTTCATTTAAGTACCCATTGAGAAAGGCACTCTTGACATCCATCTGATACAGCTTGAATTTTAGTATGCATGCAATCCCAAGTAACAGCCTAATAGATTCCAACCTAGCCACAGGAGCAAAGGTCTCATCAAAGTCTACACCTTCAATTTGAGCATAACCTTGTGCAACTAGTCTAGCTTTGTTTCTAGTGATGGTACCATTTTCATCAGACTTGTTTTTATAAACCCACTTGGTACCTATGACATTCACATTATCTGGTCTAGGAACTAAGTCCCACACGTTACTTCTCTTGAACTGAGTTAATTCTTCTTGCATAGCATTTATCCAGAACTCATCAGTTAGAGCTTCCTTAACATTCTTTGGTTCAAATTTAGATATAAAGCAAGAATTTGATACCTCATCATAGTTCCTTCTAGGTGTGATCCCTTGGTTAGGATCACCAATGACTTGATCTATGGGATGGTTTTTCTGAACTCTGATAGATGGTCCTTTGTTGGGTCCTTTGTTGAGAGCAGTCTTCTCTGGACCAGTTACTTCAGAATCTTGCTTACTACTGGCTTCATCTTCTTTCTTCTCCTCCTGTAGGTCAGATGCTGAGTCAAATGTTGTATCATCTGGCACAACATTATTACCTTCATCATCTACAACGACATTTATAGATTCCATCACTGTCTTGGTTCTGGAATTGTATACTTTATATGCTCTGCTGTTTGTTGAATAGCCTAGAAAGATTCCCTCTTCACTTTTAGCATCCATCTTTCTTCTTGGTTCCCTGTCAGCTAGAATATAACACTTACTACCAAACACGTGAAAATGCTTCACTGTTGGCTTCCTGTCCTTCCATAGCTCGTACAAGGTTGTAGATGTACCTTTTCTCAAGGTCACTCTATTATGAATATAGCAGGCTGTGTTCATGGCTTCAGCCCAAAAGAAAAATGGCAGCTTCTTTGCATGTAGCATAACCCTGGCGGATTCTTGCAAAGTCCTGTTCTTTCTTTCAACTATCCCATTTTGTTGAGGAGTAATAGGTGCAGAGAACTCATGAAATATTCCTTCAGAGATGCAGAAATCAGATAACTTACCATTCTCAAACTCTTTCCCATGATCACTTCTGATTCTAACAATTCCACAATCCTTCTCTCTCAGAAGTTGTAAGCAAAGATCCTTGAATTTTTCAAAAGTGTCTGATTTCTCCTTAATGAAATTTATCCAAGTATATCTGGAAAAATCATCAACAACAACAAATGCATACTTCTTACCACCTAAGCTTTCGACTTGCATAGGTCCCATTAAGTCCATATGCAATAGCTCAAGAACTCTGGATGTGGACAGATGTTACAGCTTCTGGTGAGGCATCTTGGTCTATTTTCCTATCTGGCATTCTCCACATATATTTCCTTCCTGAATTTGTAGTTTTGGTAGACCTCTGATGGCTCCTTCAGCAATAGCTTTCTTCATGCTTCTGAGATTCAGATGCCCAAGCTTTTGGTGCCATAGTTTTACTTCATCTTCTTTGGTTATTAGACAAGTAGGCAACTTTGCTTTATCTTGAGAGACCCATAAGTAGCAATTGTCCTTTGATCTAACACCTTTCATCAGGATGTCACCTTTACTGTTAGCAACTAAGCATTCACTCTTTGTAAAGTTGACCTTCAATCCTTGATCGCACAGTTGACTAATACTAATTAAGTTAGCAGTCAATCCTTTCACTAGAAGCACCTTATCAAGTTTGGGTAGGCCCTCATTCACAAGCTTTCCTATACCCTTTATTTCTCCTTTGGCTCCATCACCAAAAGTCACAAAACTTGTAGCATAAGGCATAACATCAGTTAAGTAATTTTTATCGCCAGTCATATGCCTGGAACACCCACTGTCAAAGTACCAATCATTTCTGGATGACACTCTCAGAGATGTATGAGCAATTTTACCAGTCTCAACAGCTTCAGGTTCTGTTTTTCTAGGATCCACAGTGTTGCTTGTGAGATTATCATTTTTTTGCTTCCACTGCTTCTTGGTGATCTTCACTGTGGGATCAGGTCTTGGTGAATAAGTTCTGTCTGGATAACCATATAATTTGAAACAGAAGGGTCTGATATGTCCTTTTCTTCCACAGTAGTGGCATACCCAACCATTATACCTTCCTTTTGATCTGGGCCTATATCCAGATGCCTGTTGTCTCACCTGATGTTGGGGCATCTGTCTTGACATAGTGAGATCATAAGTACTAACAGATGGCACAAACTGTCTCACTGGTAGTTGTTTCTGATGAGGCAAGGATCTGTAGTCAAACCCAATACCTTTAGAATCTCCAGGTTTCTGTCATATCTCCAGAATTTCGTCTAAAGCATCAGTATCTTTGTTCATCATCCGCAGTTGCTTGTTCATATTGTCAATCTTGGAAGTAAGTAAGGTAACCTCATCATTGAGATCTGAGTTCATTTGCAGAAGTTTGTCCTTCTCAGCTTGCAAGAGAGCAATGGTCCTCTTTTGTTTTTCTAAAGTTCTACAAACTTCCTCACTTTTGAGACATAGCTCCTTGTAAGAATCAGCCAGTTCATCATATGTTACCTCTTCATCACAAGATTCATTGTCAGATGTACACACTCCAGTCAAGGCATTCACATGTTTTGCAGTTTCAGGTTCTTCTTCTAACTCATCTTCATCAGACCAAGAAACAGTCATCACCTTCTTTTGTTTCTTCAGATACGTTGCACACTTAGTTCTAATGTGACCATATCCTTCGCATTCATGGCATTGCACCCCTTTGCTTTGATTGGTTTTGTCATCAGTTCTAGGTTTCCTCTGATTGTTGACATTTTTATAGATGCTGCGACTGTTGTCCGGAGCATGTGTCCTAGGGCGTCTGTCCATCCTCTTCAGAACTTTATTAAATTGTTTACCTAATAACACAATAGCCTCAGAGATGCTCTCATCAGTATCTAAATTACTCTCGACATCATCTTCATCAGTGTTGGAGATGAAGGCAATGTTCTTGTCCTTCTTTTCAGATCTTTCATTAGCCTTTAATTCAAAAGTTTGAAGAGATCCAATCAGCTCATCAACTTTCATATTTCCAATATCTTGGGCCTCCTCAAATTTCTTTCTAGGTTTCCTCCAGACGCATTCCCATATTAACCATTTCAGTGAAATCACTAGGCGCGCTTGCAATCATCCGTTCGTAATAGAATGAACCAAGAGTATTTAGGAAAATCTTGGTCATTTCTTTCTCCTCTAAAGGTGGGTTAATCTGAGCAGCAATCTCCCTTCATCTTTGGGCATACTCTTTGAAAGTTTCCTTATCCTTTTGAGCCATGGCCCGGAGTTGGTCTCTGTCTGGGGCCATGTCCAGGTTGTACTTGTATTGGCGAATAAAGGCTTCTCCCAAGTCATTGAAAGTTTGGATCCTAGTGCTGTCCAAACTCATGTACCATTTTAAAGCGGCGCCAGTCAGACTGTCCTGGAAGTAATGGATGAGTAGTTGATGATTATCCGTCTGGGTAGACATCTTCCTAGCATACATTATCAGGTGGCTTTGAGGACAAGTGTTCCCCTTATACTTCTCAAATTCAGGGACCTTAAACTTGGACGGGATCTTGACATTCGGCACCAAACAAAGGTCGTGGGCATTTTTCCCAAACAGATCCTTCCCGCGGAGGGCCTTGATTTCCTGTTGCATCTTGTCAAACTTTTCTTGGAAGTCATCCATCCGATCCTGAGCCCCTACACTTTCAGTGTGAAAGATAGGTTCATTGTCGTACTGGGTGGTATGAATTACTGGAGCTGAAAAAACCATAGTAGCCTGAGGAAAAGTAATACCGGGTTGAGGAGCAGAAGTTGCAGCAGGAATAGGGATGAATCCTTCACCGGAGCTAAAAGGCATGCCCCAGGGATATCCGTCGGGCATAGTGTATTGTGGAGCACTGGTGTGCGCCGTCAGAGCCGGAGTAGTAGTAGTTATCAACTGAGCTAGATGGCTAGGGGAAGGAGACGGTGGATGAACTTGTGCGGCTGCCAGCAGCTTTACCAACTCTGTCAATTCTTCGATCTTGGTCCGCATGGATGTCATTTCCTCCCGAAGTACCTGGTTTTCTTGCTCCAAATGGTCCATTCTTTCTCTTTGATGTGCTCTAGTGTTGTATGTGTAAGTCAGTTTCTGCCGAGGACGTCGGGCCACTTTCTTGGACTAGGCAGATAGACCTTTGGAAAAAACAAGACGTGAGACTCGGCTTGAGAAACTATGAATGCAGTATGATGCATGATTATGCTTATGCAAAAGGAAGAAAGATTTGTTATCGAAGGACTTTGTTGAAGTAATTGTAAACATCATGGTTTGAACATTTCATTTGAGCATCAAGGCCTTACAAAATAGTTCTTTTTTAGAAACCAAGCCAGGGGACCAATTAAAAAGTCCTTTAGTGGAAGCTAGATTTTTTTAAAAGAATCTAAAGATTCCTAGCTTCCTTAAATTCAACAAATCAGGGCTCTTGAAGGTGTACTTCCTAGTGCTCCTCTATGATGTTTAAAAAACTTGTTTGAATCCTTCGATAATTGGATGAGAAAATAAGTTTATGCATGGATGCGTGCATGCATGGTTATGCTAAAGAAACGGAGAAAACATGGTGAGGTTAAGTCCAAAATGTTGGAGTCAAGGGTAAACACGCCATTTGGTAAGGACTATGGTTTTAAATGTACCTGTATCACGGGTTCTACCAAGTTCCCAAAGTCCTCAACCCCTTCCAAACATCATCGGGTTACGAGATTGACTCCCGGTCCAACAATACTTGTAAGAAAGTCTCGTTTGAGTGTAGTATCGCGTATCAACTAATTCAAGATTACTCTTGGTTAGCCACCGCACTACGTCCTAAAAAGCCAAGATGGGTTAAAGGTAACTAAAGGTCCTCAACTTCATAGGTCACTTGAAAATATCAATGCCGGACACGACTTACTCATGCCAACATAATAATACTTCCAAGATTCCTCCATTGAGCGGGGTTATCACATGTGCCACATCCGAAATTTACCCTCGGAAAGCCACTTTGATTATACCACCATCCTATCTTATGTTTCCCTCAAGTCCGGGTGTAGGACTTATCTCACCACTCACGTAAAAGGGAAAAAAACACATATGCACATATTTACAACCTTATTATTTTTTTTTTAAAAGCAAGTTATAGCACAAAATAATTAAATAAATTCAAGTTAGGCTCGACCCTCTTAGGGATTCCCCAGTGAAGTCGGCATTTCTGTCGCGGTGATTTTCGGAGATCAAGCTATTGATTAGCGTTGACTCACTAATTTTATTTCACGACTGAACTTTTAATTTTTTAAATGAAAAGTGGAAAAAAGTTCTAAATTACCACATTTTTTAAAAATTAGGGTTCGGGGGTTAGTTACGTTTAGGGAAGGTGTTAGCACCCTAAACGTTCGTAGTACTCTACGAGAACCTCTTGATTTTATTTATTTATTTTGGCTATAACTTGCTTATTATTATTATTTTTTTTTAAAAGAAAAGAATGAATTAGTGAGAAAAAATAAAAATGTTTTTTTTTGTATTTTTTATGATTTGGAAGGACAGGGTCCTCTGCCTACGTACCCGTGAGGGATCAAAACCTCGTAGTTCGGGGTAGAAATGCCGTTTGATTTGTTTAGGTGTTTTTTAGTTTTTGAAAAAAAGGTTTTAAAGATAAAATAAAGGCCAAAAGGCAAAATGTGATTGGTTTGTGTTTTTTATTTTTGAAAATGATTTAAATGTTATTAAAATGGATTGATGGTTATTTAAAGAAAATAAAAGAGAAAAAAACGGACACTTGATTGAAAATCAAGGTTTATTAAGAAAAGATTTTTTTGTGATTTTGATTATTTGCATGTTTTTTGTTGTTTTTGAATATGAACTAAGACTAAAAACGTAACAAAAAGTTAAACGCGAGGAAATTTCATGGTGACGTTGGATCACCAAGAAACCCTTTGAAAATAAACTAACCTAATATTTTTGTATTTTTCTTTTGTAAAGCGAAAATAATAAAAAATAAAAAGGGCATAAAGCAGAATAAATAAAGTGAGTGTCAGTGCAAATTCTCATTAATATTTACATTGTGCCTAAATACATTCTAAGAAATGGCAAAATAATAAATAAAAATAAAAATTGCAAACACACTAAAAAAGCAATAAATATGCTAAAAAAATAAAATGAGAATGCATGAAAATAAAAGGAAAATAATAATAAAAAAAAATGCATGAGATACTATAAGTTAAATGCAATGGAATAATATGCATACATTCTAAGAAATGACAAAATAATAAATAAAAATAAAAAAATTGCGAATGCACTAAAAATTAGATAAATATGCTAAGAATGAAAATAAAATGAAAATGCATGAAAATAAAAGAAAAATAAAAAAATAAAAATGCATGATGTGTTAAAAAATTAAAAGCAATAAAATGCATGACACTAAATAAAAGTTAAAAAAAATAAGTGCAAGAAAATGGTAAAAAGAAATAAAAAAGAAATAAAAAAAGGAAGGGGGGTGCTGTCAGCAGAAGGGGGGTGTGAAAAGCAGTCTGAGAAGAAAAGGTGGAGGAAAGCAAGTTGGGCCGCGTGGGCCTAGTGTTTGGGTCAGCTATAAGTGGCTTTTTTTTTTCAGAATTTCCTCTCATTTTCTTTCTTTTTCTTCTCTCTTCTTCTCCTTTCTCTCCATCTTCTCTCTTCTCTCTCTAAGAATAGCCTGGCCGGAAAGAGGGTTTCCGGCGCGGTGGCCGCCGGCCCGGAGGGCGGCGCCGCCGCGCCGGAGGAGCAAACTTGCTCTTTTTTTTTTAAAAAGTTTTCGTTTTTAAACAGGTTTTCTCCTCCTCTCCTCAAATCTAAAATTAAATTTTTCAAAATCTTTGCAAAAAAACCTAAATCTAGAAATTTCGAAACGGCAGCTACCTTTTATGGGTTCTTGTTCGGCTCCTGGGCTATTTGGGAATGGTTTGGTTGAGTGGTTTGGAGGGCGAATGCGGTTTTGGGTTTGAGGGTTGTGGGAGAGGCGTGTTTGTGTTGAGTAGTGGGGGCTGTTCGCGTGTTGGTTTGTGGTGGATGGGGAGGTACAGTGGCCGTACGGTTGGGCTTGGTGGTGGTGGAGTTATAGGCTGGGCTGATTGTGTAGTTTGGAAATGGGTGGTGTACGTGTTGCTGTGTTGGTTCAAGGGAGAGGGCTGGGCGTTCGTGTTTGTGGTTGTGAGGTGGGAGGAGATGGGACTGAACGTGAGTGGTTAGGAGGAGGGCTGGTGGTTGGCCGTATGTTGTGTGTGAGGGAAGTGGCAGAGTTGCGGTGAGTTAGGGGTGCAGGCCGTACGTGAGGGCGTGAGGGAGGGGTGGTTGTGGTTGGTGAGTGTGTTGGTTACTGAGTGAATTTTGGAAGAAAAATGTTTCTGATGAATTTTTCTTTTTCTTGCGTGTTGCTGGCCCCTGATTGAATTCCCCTCCTTCCTGTTGTTAATGCTCCCCTTTTAAAAAAACTAATTGCCATGATAATTCTCAATAAATGATAAGTTGACAAAATAAATGGCAATAACACTCAATAAAAACAAATAAGTTACAAATTAAAACACAATAAAATGAAAACAAAGTCTTCTCTAAAAAAGTCAGCTCTAAAATTAAAAAGGCAACTAAAAAAGAAATAATAGTACTAAATAAAATAACAATAAAACATTTAAAAAAATAAAAATAAAAAAATAAAAATAAAAAAACAAAAAGACGGACCCGGACGAAATTAAAAAAATGAGGTATTTTAAAATACCTCCCTGTCGAAATTTCGTCTGAGACGACGAAAAATTCCGAACTAAAAAAGACGAGTAAAAAATAAATTTTAGGTCAAAAATTGGGGTATGACACTATGACATTCACATTATCTGGTCTAGGAACTAAGTCCCACACGTTACTTCTCTTGAACTGAGTTAATTCTTTTTGCATAGCATTTATCCAGAACTCATCAGTTAGAGCTTCCTTAACATTCTTTGGTTCAAATTTAGATATAAAGCAAGAATTTGATACCTCATCATAGTTCCTTCTAGGTGTGATCCCTTGGTTAGGATCACCAATGACTTGATCTATGGGATGGTTTTTCTGAACTCTGATAGATGGTCCTTTGTTGGGTCCTTTGTTGAGAGCAGTCTTCTCTGGACCAGTTACTTCAGAATCTTGCTTACTACTGGCTTCATCTTCTTTCTTCTCCTCCTGTAGGTCAGATGCTGAGTCAAATGTTGTATCATCTGGCACAACATTATTACCTTCATCATCTACAACGACATTTATAGATTCCATCACTGTCTTGGTTCTGGAATTGTATACTCTATATGCTCTGCTGTTTGTTGAATAGCCTAGAAAGATTCCCTCTTCACTTTTAGCATCCATCTTTCTTCTTGGTTCCCTGTCAGCTAGAATATAACACTTACTACCAAACACGTGAAAATGCTTCACTGTTGGCTTCCTGTCCTTCCATAGCTCGTACAAGGTTGTAGATGTACCTTTTCTCAAGGTCACTCTATTATGAATATAGCAGGCTGTGTTCATGGCTTCAGCCCAAAAGAAAAATGGCAGCTTCTTTGCATGTAGCATAACCCTGGCGGATTCTTGCAAAGTCCTGTTCTTTCTTTCAACTATCCCATTTTGTTGAGGAGTAATAGGTGCAGAGAACTCATGAAATATTCCTTCAGAGATGCAGAAATCAGATAACTTACCATTCTCAAACTCTTTCCCATGATCACTTCTGATTCTAACAATTCCACAATCCTTCTCTCTCTGAAGTTGTAAGCAAAGATCCTTGAATTTTTCAAAAGTGTCTGATTTCTCCTTAATGAAATTTATCCAAGTATATCTGGAAAAATCATCAACAACAACAAATGCATACTTCTTACCACCTAAGCTTTCGACTTGCATAGGTCTCATTAAGTCCATATGCAATAGCTCAAGAACTCTGGATGTGGACAGATGTTACAGCTTCTGGTGAGGCATCTTGGTCTGTTTTCCTATCTGGCATTCTCCACATATATTTCCTTCCTGAATTTGTAGTTTTGGTAGACCTCTGATGGCTCCTTCAGCAATAGCTTTCTTCATGCTTCTGAGATTCAGATGCCCAAGCTTTTGGTGCCATAGTTTTACTTCATCTTCTTTGGTTATTAGACAAGTAGGCAACTTTGCTTTATCTTGAGAGACCCATAAGTAGCAATTGTCCTTTGATCTAACACCTTTCATCAGGATGTCACCTTTACTGTTAGCAACTAAGCATTCACTCTTTGTAAAGTTGACCTTCAATCCTTGATCGCACAGTTGACTAATACTAATTAAGTTAGCAGTCAATCCTTTCACTAGAAGCACCTTATCAAGTTTGGGTAGGCCCTCATTCACAAGCTTTCCTATACCCTTTATTTCTCCTTTGGCTCCATCACCAAAAGTCACAAAACTTGTAGCATAAGGCATAACATCAGTTAAGTAATTTTTATCGCCAGTCATATGCCTGGAACACCCACTGTCAAAGTACCAATCATTTCTGGATGACACTCTCAGAGATGTATGAGCAATTTTACCAGTCTCAACAGCTTCAGGTTCTGTTTTTCTAGGATCCACAGTGTTGCTTGTGAGATTATCATTTTTTTGCTTCCACTGCTTCTTGGTGATCTTCACTGTGGGATCAGGTCTTGGTGAATAAGTTCTGTCTGGATAACCATATAATTTGAAACAGAAGGGTCTGATATGTCCTTTTCTTCCACAGTAGTGGCATACCCAACCATTATACCTTCCTTTTGATCTGGGCCTATATCCAGATGCCTGTTGTCTCACCTGATGTTGGGGCATCTGTCTTGACATAGTGAGATCATAAGTACTAACAGATGGCACAAACTGTCTCACTGGTAGTTGTTTCTGATGAGGCAAGGATCTGTAGTCAAACCCAATACCTTTAGAATCTCCAGGTTTCTGACCTATCTCCAGAATTTTGTCTAAAGCATCAGTATCTTTGTTCATCATCCGCAGTTGCTTGTTCATATTGTCAATCTTGGAAGTAAGTAAGGTAACCTCATCATTGAGATCTGAGTTCATTTGCAGAAGTTTGTCCTTCTCAGCTTGCAAGAGAGCAATGGTCCTCTTTTGTTTTTCTAAAGTTCTACAAACTTCCTCACTTTTGAGACATAGCTCCTTGTAAGAATCAGCCAGTTCATCATATGTTACCTCTTCATCACAAGATTCATTGTCAGATGTACACACTCCAGTCAAGGCATTCACATGTTTTGCAGTTTCAGGTTCTTCTTCTGACTCATCTTCATCAGACCAAGAAACAGTCATCACCTTCTTTTGTTTCTTCAGATACGTTGCACACTTAGTTCTGATGTGACCATATCCTTCGCATTCATGGCATTGCACCCCTTTGCTTTGATTGGTTTTGTCATCAGTTCTAGGTTTCCTCTGATTGTTGACATTTTTATAGATGCTGCGACTGTTGTCCGGAGCATGTGTCCTAGGGCGTCTGTCCATCCTCTTCAGAACTTTATTAAATTGTTTACCTAATAACACAATAGCCTCAGAGATGCTCTCATCAGTATCTAAATTACTCTCGACATCATCTTCATCAGTGTTGGAGATGAAGGCAATGTTCTTGTCCTTCTTTTCAGATCTTTCATTAGCCTTTAATTCAAAAGTTTGAAGAGATCCAATCAGCTCATCAACTTTCATATTTCCAATATCTTGGGCCTCCTCAATTGCACATACTTTCATATCAAATTTCTTAGGCAGGGACCTGAGGATTTTGCTTACCAATTTTTCATCAGACATCTTTTCCCCCAAGGATTCAAATGTGTTAGCATATTCTAGCACATTCATGTGAAAGTCATGAACACTCTCCCCTTCCTTCATTCTCAAATTCTCAAACTGTGTTGTCAGCAGTTGTAGCCTTGACTTCTTGACCTTTTGAGTACCTTCATGAGCTGTTCTTAGGATATCCCAAGCTTCCTTAGCAACAGTACATTGTTTAATCAACCTAAACATGTTTTTGTCTACACCATTAAACAAAGCATTCAGGGCTTTAGAGTTTCCAATAGCTGCATTGTCTTCTGCTGTAGACCACTCCTCTTCTGGTTTTAACTCATCAGTATCAACATTATTAGCATCTTTTATTTTAGGATGAACCCATGCTTTAATCACAACCTTCCAAGCTCTGCTGTCTAGAGATTTCAAGAATGCTGTCATGCGTGATTTCCAAATGTCATAGTTCGACCCATCCAACAGGGGTGGTCTGTTCACCAGTCCTCCTTCTTTATCCATTATGCCAGAAAATTCTTTCCCTGGAGCTCACCCACATAGAACAGGGTGCCTGCTCTGATGCCAATTGAAATTCCTGGCAACCTGACTGACAGACGCTGTGCACAATGTTGGCACAACTGCCCGAGCACTTGTCCTACTCAGAACTAAAATTAAAATAACGCAGCGTAGCAAAGCACGAAATAAAAGAAACACAGCAGAAAGATAAAGTACACAGTGAGTTTGTTAACCCAGTTCGGAGCAACTCTCCTACTCTGGGGCATACCAATCCAGGAATGAATCCACTATTATAGTTCTAGTGAAAAGACCAACGTAAACACACTACTTGACTTTGCACCTAGACCCTACCAGTGTCAACTCTATCTAGGAACTCCTAGATATGAGACCCTGTCTCAATTCCTACCAACAATCCAGACAGTGTTGTTATCAACCACACCAAAACACAACCAAAAGAGACACACTTTAATGACACATACTCACTCTGTACTTAAAAGCTTAGGAGCAGTTCACAATTAAAACTCAATGAAACTCAGTCCTTAGCTTGAATCAGGAAGATACAAGCAAGGCTCACAATTAACAAAAGAAACCCTAAAAACCTTAAACGCACGCTTTTCTATAACACAAGGTTTTTAGTAACCCTATTAGGGTTTGTCTTCACAAATATATATTACTGAGATAGCACGAGTTTGGGCTTCAAAACAGAGCGTGGACATTGTCCGGTCCAGCTGGAAAATCTTCTAGAAACAATAAAAAGCTTCCAAAAATATAACGATCTCTTTTGGAAAAATAGCAAGGCAAGACCACCTTTTACACATCATCAGATACACGCGCCTTGATCAGCAAGCTAGAGGAAAATAAAACTTCAATCAAATCTTTGGAAGATTGCGTACAAAAATAAAGCGCTAGCTGGCGCGAAAAGTACAAGTCACATAATGTTGTTCCATATGCTACAGCATCTGTCCCAGCATCTGGCTAGTAGATGTTTTTGCAAAATGTAGCCAATCTACAAAAACCCAACAGTACATAGTCCAAATCAAGGAATAAATTAACGTTGGATCAAGCTTCAAATCAAACGACTCTATTGATGATATGGCACCTTCTCAATATCTCTCTACTCCTCTATATAAAGGAATGAAGACTTGAAGAAAGGTTACTGAACAAGAAGACTCTGCCAATTTCTTACAAGTGCCAAAACTCTGTTAAATTCTATACGCATCAAATACTTAGTAATTTTTACAAACTTTCTTATCTTAGAATTTCTTAAGTCTAGAGTCTGAAAACCGTGTTGTATTTTGTGAACACCACTGATAGTATATCAAGTGTTCAATTCAAACATATTTCTTTGTAACTCTGTTTGCTTAGAAGTCTCTTGCTTTTGTGCTTGAGCAATCAGAAGTCTCTTGCTGTGTTCATAAGCAATTAAAAGTCTCTTACTGTGTGTTTGAGCATCTAGAAGTCTCTTGCTTTCGTAGTTGAGCAATTTGTAATCATTGGATTATAGTGAAAAATCTCTTGTAAGTGACAAGGAGACTGGACTATCTCCGGGTTGTGGTAGGAACCAGGATAATTGCTTGTGTGTGTGTCTCTCTCTCTCTCTCATTTACTTTCAATCCGCTACATCTGAACTCTGAACTTAGTTTCAGATTCTGATCATACATCAAAAGCTGAACTAAATCTTAGTTTTTGAGAAAGAAAAAGCCAACACAATTCAACCCCCCCTTCTTGTGTTTTTCTCACCTTCAGATGGTATCAGAGCTCCGATTCTAATATTCAATCACTTAACAGTGTGTTAGTAAAGATCCTGAGAAAAACATGTCTTCTGGTGAATCTGGTGGTTCCTCTCAACCAGCTCCTAGATATGGAGTTGTTGTAGCATATGACTATGGTACATATGATAAGCAAACTCAGTCTCACCATAAACATCTTATGTTTACTGGTGATCCTGAAAAATTTTCTTGGTGGAAAAGCAAGATGTATAGTCATATCATTGGAATAGATGATAGCGTCTGGGATATCATTGAAGATGGTATAACTATACCAGTTAATGAAGAAGGAGTAGCCATTCACAGAAAAAGTCTTACTGATGCTGAAAGAAAGACCTACAGAAAGCATCATAGAGTAAGAGGTATCATTGTGGATTCTCTGCCTCACAATGAGTATTTGAAGCTAAGTGATAAAGCTACTGCAAAGGCCATCTTCACATCTTTGTACTCTAACTATGAAGGAAACAAGAAAGTTAGAGAAGCCAAGGCTAACCTTCTGGTTCAACAGTATGAGCTGTTCAAGATGAAGGAGGATGAAAACATTGAAACTATGTTCTCAAGGTTTCAGACTCTGGTATATGGACTTCAGATTTTCAAAAAGAGTTACTCAACTGCTGACCATGTGAACAAGATCCTTAGAAGTCTACCATCTAAATGGAGGCCTAAAGTAACTTCCATTGAGGAAGCTAAAGATCTAAATACTCTTAGTATTGAAGATCTTATCAGCTCTCTCAAAGTGCATGAACTAGGACTCAATAAAGATGAACCTGTTAGAAAGTCTAAGTCTATATCACTTAAATCTAAAGGAAAGTCATCAAAAGCTCTAAAAGCTATAGAATCTGAAGAAGAATCTCCTGAGGGAAGTTCTGAACAAGATTCAGAAGCTGAGGAGCTGGCAATGCTTTCTAAGAGATTTATGTACTTAATCAAAAGATAAAAGAAGTTTTCTAACAAAGGTAGTGGCTTCAAAGGATCTGGTTCCAAGAAGGAAGATCAGAAGGGTTGCTTTAATTGCAAAAAGACTGGTCATTTCATTGCTGACTGTCTAGAGCTACAGAAGGACAGGTCAAAGAAGAAATCCTAGAAGGCCAGCTCTAAATCAAGCAACTTCAGAAACAAGCTCAAGAAAAGTCTTATGGCAACATGGGATGATCTTGATAATGAATCTGAATCTGAGAAGGATAATGAAGAAGAAGCTAATCTAGCTCTAGTGTCAACAACATCTTCTGATACAGAGTCAAGGTCAGACTCTAAGAATGAAGATGGGGTATTTTCTGAACTTGCTGATACAGTTAAGGAACTTATGAACCATTTCAGAAGCAAGATAAAACAATTAAAAAATTTGAAAAAGAAATATAACTTTTTGTCTGATGAAAATCTCCAACTTCATAATCATATCAATGAGATAGATGAAGAGGTAAGAGATTTGAGAGAAATGGCTCATAAGAAATCTAATGAAGTCCCAAGTGAGCAAGAAAATACACTTCAGGCGTTCATACTAACTGGAATCAATAGAAGCAAAGTTGTGTCAATGATTTATAATATTAACAGAAACAGGGGAGAAGGTATTGGTTTCTCAAATGATCCATTCAATCATTTAAAAGAAACAAACCTATCATCCTATTCTGGAGATATCATGAAAGGTACTAAGGTGTGTTTTATACCAAAGTCAGACATTGTTGAGACTCTAAAATCATTAGAATCAAAGACTGCTGAGTCTGAAGTTCTGAACAACTTAGAATCCAAGACTTCTGAACTAAAGGTGTTGATGAAAGCAGAATCTAAGAATCTGTTGAAATCAAAACCAAAAGGTTCTAAGTCTAAGATTGTGAGGAAAGCTGATTCTAAACCTGAAAATGTTCAGACTCTGAAAAGATCAGAACCTAAGACTAGCAGGCCTCAGATTCTGAAAAGATCAGACTCACATCTTCAAAAAGTTGTGTTTAGGAAACCTTCAAAGGATACTAAACCAGTTTATGCAAAACCTTTTAAACCTCAGAATGTCAGACACAAGATGCAAAATAAATCATATCCTTTCAGAACTAACCAAAGAGGATCAATAAAGATATGGGTACCTAAGTCTGAAATCATTGATGTTGCAGATATGCTTAAAAGTAAAAGAAAAGGCAAGGTCATGGTACCTGGACAGTGGTTGCTCGCGACACATGACAGGAGAAAGGTCTATGTTCTAAACCCTGACCATGAAAGAGGGAGGAACTGTGGGATTTGGAGGAAACCAGAAAGACAAGATCATTGGTACTGGTAAGATAGGTAATTCTTCCATTTCCATTAATAATGTTTGGTTGGTAGATGGACTAAGACATAACCTACTTAGCATAAGTCAATTTTGAGATAGTGGTTATGATATCTTGGTTGATAAGAACATCTGCACAGTAATCAACAACAAAGATAAATTTGTTGTGTTCAAGGGAAATAGAAAGAACAATGTCTATAAGATTGATTTTTCAGAACTGGTTGATCAGAAGGTAGTTTGTCTTTTGTCAGTGAGTGATGAGAAATGGGATATGGCACAAAAGGTTGGGACATGCTAACTGGAGACTAATCTCTAAGCTTAGCAAGTTACAACTGATCAGAGGCTTACCAAACATTGAATATCACTCAGATGCTCCTTGTGAAGCATGCCAGAAAGGAAAAATTGCTTAAACTTCTTTTAAATCTAAAGACATTGTATCTACATCCAGACCCTTAGAACTACTCCACATTGATTTGTTTGGTCCTGTTAGCACAACATCGATCAATGGGAAGAAGTATGGATTGGTAATTTTTAATGATTACGGTTGGTGGAATTGGGTTAAATTCCTCAGAACCAAGAATGAAACATATGATGTGTTTAATAACTTCTGCAAGCAAGTACAAACTGAACAAGATTTGAAAATTTTTAAAGTTAGAAGTGATCATGGTGGTGAATTTGAAAATGAACCTTTTGAGACATTTTGTGAAGAACATGGAATTCTCCATGAGTTCTCTTCTCCTAGAACTCCCCAGCAAAATGGAGTTGTAGAGAGAAAGAACAGATCTTTGCAAGAAATGGCCAGAACCAAGATTCATGAATCTAACATTGCAAAGTATTTCTGAGTAGAAGCTGTTAACACAACTTGTTATATTCAGAACAGAATATACATTAGATCAATTCTGAATAAAACAACATATGAGTTATTCAAAGGAAGAAAGCCAAACATTTCTTATTTTCGTCAGTTTGGATGTACATGTTACATTCTAAACAATAAAGTCTACCTAAAGAAATTTGATGCTAAGGCTCATAAGGGTATCTTCCTAGGTTACTCTGAGAGATCCAAAGCATACAGAGTGTATAATTCTGAAACACATGTTGTGGAAGAATCAATACACATCAGATTTGATGATAAGAAGCCTGGAAATATGTCAGAGCTAGTTAAAAGCTTTGTAGATATTCAACACTCAGAAGAAGCTTCAGAACCTGGTCAAAATTCAGAGTCTGATAAAAGTTCAAAAGCTGAAAATCTTCCAGAAGCTGACACTCCTCTAGAAGCTAATCAAGATCAAGATGTTTCTGAACAAGCTCTTAATGAATCTCAAGAAGCAAATCCACCCAAAAACACCTTCAAGTACAAGTCTTCACATCCTGAAGAGTTAATCATTGGAAACAAGGATAGTCCAAGAGAGACCAGATCAACATTCAGACAGAATGACTCCTTGCTTGGATTACTGTCAATGATTGAACCTACAACAGTTGATGAATCACTTTCTAACGATGGATGGATTGTGGCTATGCAAGAAGAACTCAATCAGTTTCAAAAAAATGATGTTTGGGATTTAGTTGCAAAACCAAATCACAAAAACATTATTGGAACAAAATGGGTGTTCAGAAACAAACTGAATGAACAAGGAGAGGTTGTCAGAAATAAAGTTAGACTTGTTGCTCAAGGCTATAGTCAATAGGAAGGAATTGATTATACTGAAACATTTGCTCCAGTTGCAAGACTGGAAGCAATTAGGTTACTTCTTTCTTATGCAGTGAATTATAATATCATTTTATATCAAATGGATGTTAAGAGTGCTTTTCTAAATGGTTTTATTTCTGAAGAAGTGTATGTCAAACAACCTCCTGGTTTTGAAGATCTGAAACATCCAGACTTTGCTTTTAAACTTAAGAAATCACTATATGGTCTCAAACAAGCTCCTAGAGCTTGGTGTGAAAGACTAAGTAATTTCTTACTTAAAAATGATTTTGTAAGAGGACAAGTTGACACCACACTGTTCAGGAAGACACTTAAGGAGGACATCTTAATTGTTCAAATCTATGTGGATGATATTATATTTGGTTCTACTAATGCCACTCTTTGCAAGGAATTTTCTAAGTTAATGCAGGATGAATTTGAAATGAGCATGATGGGATAATTGAAGTTCTTTCTTGGAATTCAAATCAACCAATGCAAAGATGAAGTGTATGTTCATCAATCGTAATATACAAAGGAGCTTCTGAAGAAGTTCAAACTTGAAGATTGTAAATTGATGACAACACCAATGCATCCAACCTGCAATTTAAGCAAAGAAAACACTGGCTCAAAGGTAGATCAGAAGCTCTATAGAGGTATGATTGGTTCTTTGTTATACTTAACAGCTTCTAGACCAGATATTTTATTCAGTGTATGCTTATGTGCAAGATTCCAATCAGATCCTAAATAATCTCATATGATTGTTGTAAGGAGAATCTTCAGGTATCTGAAAAGGAACAACTAACCTTGGACTTCTGTATAAGAAATCCTTAGATTATAAGTTGGTTGGATTCTATGATTCTGATTATGCTGGTGATAGGATTGAAAGAAAATCAACCAGTGGAAATTGTCAATTTCTTGGTGAGAATCTGATATCCTGGGCCAGTAAAAGAAAATCAACTATTGCATTGTCAACAGTAGAAGCAGAATACATCTCAGCTGCAAGTTGTTGCACACAACTACTCTAGATGAAACATCAGTTAGAAGACTATCAGATTCATGAAAACAACATTCCTATCTTTTGTGATAATACTGCTGCTATCTGTTTGTCTAAAAATCCTATTCTACATTCAAGAGCCAAGCATATTGAAATTAAACATCATTTTATAAGAGATTATGTTCAGAAGGGTGTTTTGGATATTCAATTCATTGATACTGATCATCACTGGGATGATATATTCACAAAACCTCTAGCAGAAGATAGATTTGATTTTATTAAAAAGAATCTGAACATGCATTTTATCTCTGAAAAATCTGCTTGACTCTGAATGGGAACTGAGAATCTGAAAAGCATCAGAAGCTCATTATTGAGAGTCTGAAGAAAGTCAGCTTCTGAAGTCATCAGAGTCTGAGTTTCAGAATCTGAACTTTTAGCTTCTGATAAATCTCATTGTTAGTGGACACTTGACATGTGGCCCACTAATGATAGTGGATCTGAATAGTTTGTCTGACGCGTGGTCTTTAAGTGCTGAGTATTAACTTCTGGGCAATGATGTTTATGCATTGAAAGTTGTATTTAGCTCCCCCAATTGTCATTAATGTGATTTTGTGTTTAATGTTATTTGTCTGTTTGATTATGAATTGTTTTAATAAAAACAAGCTTTACACTTTCACACTGTCACTTCTCATAAATCACACTTTCGTTTCTTTCTGACCTAAGTTCTCAAAATCCCCTAATTTCAAAAACTTCCCTTAGAACCCTAAATCTCAGAAATGGCTTCTACATCAACATGTTTGAATGTTGATTCTGGTGCTTCTGTCATCATCAAACCCAAAACAATGTTTCTAGAAAAGGAAGAGTTAAAGATTCTGATTGAAAGCGCAGTAGATTTTAGAAGCTTAGAATTGAATGTGTGCGACCTAGAACACTTCATTGAGTTTCAAGGATGAACTCCCTACTTCAACATGCTTAATGGATCAACTTATATGGAGTTAGTTAAAGACTTCTGGGTCAGAAGCGAAGTATGACCAAGAAACTGCAAGAAAGGAAGAAGTTCACATGATAGAACATGACAAAAGTCTTAGAGGAAAGACTAGGTCAGAACTGGGGTTGCATGCCTTCAACAAACCTGAAATCAGGTCTGCAGTGATGAGCATCAGTGTAAACATCACAGTAGATACTATAGAAAGGGCCATTGGAGGGCCTAACACTAGCATGTTTTTATCAGACTCAAATAAATCCAGCAGACGGGCTGATCAGATTAAAGCTATTTTGTTTGAAGAGAGAGAATCTGATAAAACTGTAGAAATGAAGAAAGAGTTCAGACTCTTACATAAGATTCTCTTATCATGTCTTATGCCAAGGCAAGGAGGCAAGGATTACAAATCATGGGATCACAAGCACTTTTTGTTTTTCCTGGTACAGAAGCTGCCCATCAACCTGCCTAAGTACATCTGCAGTTACCTTTGTTCATCAATCCAAGAAGGTATGAAGGGAAAGAAACATGTACCTTATGCTAGGATGTTGTCTGAGATCTTTTATCAAGGAAGACTTATTGAGAAGCTTGAACATGTGGGATTGGCCTCTGATAAATATTTGGGAATCAACAGAGGAAGCATAATTTCAGGACTTACTCTGGGTAGCAAGCAAATAATTCCTAAGAAGGAAGTTATTTCTACTGATCAGGACTTACAAGTGAATCTGGAGAAACCTGCATATGTAGATGACTATCCCCAATATCCAATGAGGACAATCTTGAGATTCTTGCTAATTTCATACAAGAATATTACAAGGAAACAGGTATTGAGATTACATGGGACAAGCTCCCAGAGACTACTGCTGACAAATGGACTGTCAACAAGAAAAAGAGAAAAGCAACTTCTGAAGCTACAGAAGTTGAGCCTGTCAAGAAGGCCAAGGTACAGAAGAAACCTATTAAGAAGGCAACTTCTGAAGCTTTATCAGAAGCTGGTGCAGAGCTTGAACCTGTTGAGGTGCTTCCCACAAGGACTAGATCAAAGGCAGTTGTCAAAAGAAGTTCAAAAGCTACTACACCCCCAAAACAGAAAAAGAAGAAGTTAAGGAAGATGATAATAGAATCTGATGAGCCAGAGGGAGAAGTCAAGATGACTACTTAGGAAGAATCAGAAGAACTGAAAAGGATTAAGGAGCTTCTGAGATAAGGAGCTATAAAAAAGGGGACTCTACCTACTGTCTAGGAATTGGAGAAAGCTTCTGATATGGCCAAAGAGTTAGAGAAATCTACTCTATCAGGAGCTAAGGATCTGCTAGCCCCTCACCTGCAAGTATCATAAGCTGGTGCAGAACCTTCATCATCGAAGCCTGATGCTTCTAATAAAGGTATTCCTGCAAACGTATCTTCTGTTAATCCTAGACTTTATGAACCATCACATATGAGAAAACTCAGAACCCAAGACTTCTTAGATGCTCTCAACAAGAAAAGTGCACACATTCTATCTAAAAGAGATCTCTCTGACAGAGAAGAAGCTGCTTCTGATCATGTTGAGACAACTAACTTGTCATCCACTCCTGAAATCCCTCAACAAGAAACAGCCTCATCAAAACCAACTTCACCAAAAACAATACCTACCCCTCAACCATCTTTCATTCCTAAAAAAACCTCTAGACATACCCCACATTCAAACTTGTCAGCCTGATGAAACACCTAACCTAGACAGAACTGTCAGACCAGAAACTGAAGCCCTGCTAACCAAAATTATCATAAGAAGAATTCTTCTTAATGCTTCTGATCAACTAACTACCTCTAAACCTGTGTCTACCACTAGTTCTTCATCTTCCCTAGAGGTGCTTCAACAACACCTAGGTGGAGAACTACCCTCTGACTTACAAGAAAGCTCATCCACCCTGCCATCAGAAACAACTAACTTCTCTATACCTGCTTCTGATACTGACTCAATATCAGAAGATAAACCATTAGTTGTTGAATCCATCCATTTTGCCAAACCTGAACCTACTCAAAAACCAAGCCAAGACAATACTGATGTTCCTCTTCTATGTGGACCATCAGATTCTGTTATCCCTGAAACTGAGACCATCATAGCCTCTGATGATAATCTGGTCACTGTATCAGAACCTCATATTAATACTTTTGATCAAATTGTATCAAACACACCCTCACCCTCCTACCTTACACAAAATATTCAACAAACACCTATCCCATCATCAAGTCTTGTTTTACAGAGTGTTTGTAGTAATATCTTCAAAAGCTTGGAAGAGCTTACTTGCAAGGCAGAATCCTATTCAGACTGTCAATTATGTGGAAAAATGGAACAATCTTACAGAACTGATCAATAACACCTTGGACACTTTGCAGCTTGTTTCTGTAGTGTCTCAGCATTAAGCACTTCAGAAATGGCTATCAGAAGTAGTCAGGAGTATGGAAACAGTGGAACTCAGAAGAGACACATCTAGATTGCTTCCAAGTGCTTCTTCATCAGTAGTGGAGACAGAATTTGAGATTCCTGAGATTATGAAGTATGGTCTTCAGAACTCATTTTTAGGCAAGGTTGCTCAGAAGCCTCTGAATCTTGAAGCTCTGAAGATGGATTTAGGAGAACCTATGATGGAGCACATATTGGAGGAAGTGAAAGTTGAGTTGGTTGCATAGAGAGCAAGACAGGATGCTTTGGAAAGCAAGATACAAGTTATAGCAGAACAACAAACTCAGATTCTGGCAAGTGAAGATGAGATGAAGTATGGGATCAGTGCCATTTTGGAGCTTCTGAAGAAACCTCCCTAACCTTAGAATGCACACCCTGGTCTTTATTTTCACTTTGCTTCTGAATATTGTTAATCTGTTTGCTTCTGAACATTTTTTTGTGTCTTTGTGTCTCCTGCCTCTGAATGCAATGTCCTATTTTATGTATGCTCTGATATTTTTGTTCTGATACGTGTCTCTGATACATGATTGCTATTGACTGCATAAGAATTTCTCACTCTAATCTCAATTATCTTTATCTCTCTTTTATGTTTTTCTTATTTAATCTTTTTGTTGATGACAAAAGGGGGAGTAAAATACAGT
Organism: Medicago ruthenica; assembly: GCA_018208015.1. Taxonomy (NCBI): domain Eukaryota; kingdom Viridiplantae; phylum Streptophyta; class Magnoliopsida; order Fabales; family Fabaceae; genus Medicago; species Medicago ruthenica. The sequence continues at coordinate 65,557,868 of CM031376.1, read as the reverse complement.
ATGAAATTCTGGCAGTTAACTGGTTCTGTACTAAAAACAGAGTATGAAAAATTAAAGTTCAGAAGCAGAAAAACAAAGTGCAGAAAGTAAAGGAACACAATGAATTTTTTAACCCAGTTCTGTGCAAACTCCACCTACTCTGGGGGATACCAATCCAGGAAGGAAATCTACTAAGTAGTATTAATTCTAAGACTCTAAACACAGCCCCTGTTTTTTAGTCTTATCACTTAATCACTACCCGTCTAGACTTCTACCCAGGAAACCACCTAGGTATAAGAACCCACTTACTTCCTAACCAAGCAATAACAACCCAGTGATTGTAAACTTAACAAAAACAAACAAATTGAAGACACTCTTCAACATAACAAAAAAACATCACTTGTGCTTAAAAGCTTTAAGTGATTTACAACTCAAAACACCTAAACCAACTCAGATGAGTGGTGTACAATCAAAGCCTAAGCTTACAAAACTCAAAAACACTAAAAACTCTAAGACTCTTAATTTCTGGTTTTTGATTCACCAATCTTCAAAGCAGCACGTCCTCTCCTTATATAGGCTTCAACTCTCATAATTCTGTATCAAATATTCTTTAGTAGATATGATTCTGAAATATGCAAAGGTTCAAAAAGGAAACATATATTTCTGAAACAAATATTGCAAAGATCCCTTTGAAATATATTCAATCATAAATACGAAGCCAATCTTTAATGAGATCTTCACTCAGAATTATCAGCATTCTGGAAACTTCAGCATGAATAAATCTTCAATAAATCTTCCAAAGATACGCACAGAATTAATCAAAAAGAAAGCAAAAATCTAGCTTCTAAAAACAGCTTCTGAAGTTCAGCTTCTGAAGGTCAACGCTGGTCAACGTCTGAATAGTGCTTCTGAAGACTTGTTCAGCGTCTGATGAACAGTTCAAAGTCTGAAGGTCATTTCTGCGTCTGAAGGCCATTTCAGCTTCTGAAACTTCTCAAATCCATTTTTCAGCTTCTGAAGGACCAAAATGACATCTGAGGACGCTTGCTTGCATACTTTGATTTTACCAAACATTTAGCCAACACATATATATCCAACAATCTCCCCCTTTGGCAAATTTTTGGCTAAAATCAAATAAACCAGAAAACTAAGTTCTTCATTCTTCAAAAATAAATAACCAAGATGAACTTACACATATCCAAACATAGCCACAGAGTCAGCAGCAGATAAAAGCTATGTTAAACCATAAACAGCTTCAGTTTTTGGAAATCCACAACAGTTCTGAAGCACACACAACTTCTCATCTTTTGAAGTACACAAAAACAACCAGAATCGCACAACTCTTCTGGTACAAACACACTCCCCCTCAACACACATCAACAGTTTCTCTCCCCCTGAAACACATCACTCAGGAACTCCCCCTGAACAGCTGAACACACAAACTCAGGACCACTCCCCCTGAATCAAGCAGATCAGCACTGATATTTCTCCCCCTTTTTAGCCAAACAAGTTTGACAAAACACCAGAAAACACAAGGAGCAAGAAACACAACACAAATCAGCACTACACAGACAACATACTAGAATCAGTATCAAAACTAACACAGGATCATAGACCTCATCACAGCACTTTAGGTACCCAAACAGACCATCACTAGAACTATTAACAGGATCAGAATAGCACACTTGCAAACCAGAAACACAAACAGAAAATCCAGGACTTCATTCACAACCTTGACAGTCTTCAGACTCAACATCAGAAGTTGCTTAGTCTTCATCAGACACACATCATCAGATGCTGCTCAATTTATGTGTGCCTCAGGCACATTTAGAACCTTCTTCCCAGCAATCTGCTTCTCAAGTTCAGCAATTTTCTTCTAAACACAGGTCACACCATCTTCAGACTTACTAGAAACTAGAGCCTTCTGATCAGGAACAGGGACCAACATTTTGCTCCAGACTTTGGATGGTCCAGCACCAGAACTCTTCTGTGCTACAGGAATGGGCTTGCTGTCATCAACAACAGCCTTTCTTTTTCCTTTGTTCAGCCTCTGAGCAACACCTTCACACTTTGGTCTCCAAACTTTCTTGATCCTGCTTTTGTTCACAGCTGGTTCCACTTTTCTGTGGTGAAAATGCTTGGGGTATCCATGCACCTTGTAACAAAAATGTTTAATGTGTCCCTTTTTCCCACAATGATGACATACCCAAGGATCAGACACTTTCTTGTCTTTAGAATCCTGAGATTTGTTCTTAGGTTTCCTTATCAGTGGAACATGAGTATTAGCAGCAGGTACAAACCTCTTAGCAGGTTTTTGTTGTTTGATGTTCAGATTCTGATCAATAAACCCAATTCCATTTGGTTTTCCCTGATTCTGATTCTCCAAAATTTCTTCCAGCACATCAGTAGCAGAATTCATCATTCTGACTTGCTTCTTCATCTGATCAAGTTGAGAATTCAGTTGAATTACCTCATTACTGAGAACAGAAATCTTCTCTAAGTGTTCACCTCTCTCAATCTGAAGTTGAGTGTTAATTTTCTTCTGTTCTTCCAGCTGCTTACACACTTCTGCAAATTGAACATGCCACTTCTTGCAAAAAATAGCAGGATCTTTATAAGACAATTCTCCATGTGACTTCTTAACATCAGTATTGGTAACAAGGCCAATGCTTTTTACTTTCTTTTCCATTCTGCCAGAAAATATCTCCCTGGAGCTCACCCAAAACAAGTAGGGTGCTTGCTCTGATACCAATTGAAATTCTGGCAGTTAACTGGTTCTGAACTAAAAACAGAGTATGAAAAATTAAAGTTCAGAAGCAGAAAAACAAAGTGCAGAAAGTAAAGGAACACAATGAATTTGTTAACCCAGTTCGGTGCAAACTCCACCTACTCTGGGGGATACCAATCCAGGAAGGAAATCTACTAAGTAGTATTAATTCTAAGACTCTAAACACAGCCCCTGTTTTTTAGTCTTATCACTTAATCACTTCCCGTCTAGACTTCTACCCAGGAAACCACTTGGTATAAGAACCCACTTACTTCCTAACCAAGCAATCACAGCCCAGTGATTGTAAACTTAACAAAAACAAACAAATTGAAGACACTCTTCGACAGAACAAAAAAACATCACTTGTGCTTAAAAGCTTTAAGTGATTTACAATTCAAAACACCTAAACCAACTCAGATGAGTGGTGTACAATCAAAGCCTAAGCTTACAAAACTCAAAAAAACTAAAAACTCTAAGACTCTTAATTTCTGGTTTTTGATTCACCAATCTTCAAAGCAGCACGTCCTCTCCTTATATAGGCTTCAGCTCTCATAATTCTGTATCAAATATTCTTTAGTAGATATGATTCTGAAATATGCAAAGGTTCAAAAAGGAAACATATATTTCTGAAACAAATATTGCAAAGATCCCTTTGAAATAAATTCAATCATAAATACGAAGCCAATCTTTAATGAGATCTTCACTCAGAACTATCAGCCTTTTGGAAACTTCAGCATGAATAAATCTTCAATAAATCTTCCAAAGATACGCACATAATTAATCAAAAAGAAAGCAAAAATCCAGCTTCTGAAAACAGCTTCTGAAGGTCAACGCTGGTCAACGTCTGAACAGTGCTTCTGAAGACCTGTTCAGCGTTTGATGAACAGTTCAAAGTCTAAAGGTCATTTCTGCGTCTGAAGGCCATTTCAGCTTCTGAAACTTCTCAAATCCATTTTTCAGCTTCTGAAGGACCAAAATGACATCTGAGGACGCTTGTGTTGTACCCTAATTTTGTCCTAAGCCTTTCCAAAATAATTTTCAAAAAAAATCAAAAAAAAAAGAGGAGAAAAGTCAAAGTCAACAAAAGTCAACCAAAAAAGTCAACATTTCAAAAATGGTAACTTCGCAGTGCGAAGTCCACTTCGTACTGCGAAGTATGCAATTTTTCTGCAGATTTTTGATTTCTTTGATTTAATTCCAGTTTTTGTTACATATTATTTTCATTATTATTTTCATCATCATTCATGGCCAATTGGGCTCAGCAAAGCCAGAATTAAAGGACTTGCCATTAATGCCAAGGAAAGAAGCTTTTTCTTCCAACCTAGCATGTGCCAAGCAAGTGGGCTTGCCCTTGGGCAGCTCTTGTCCCTCCCAAGTGACCTGCTACTGACCCTAAGGTTGCCAGCCACCAGCTTGTGGACTTTCTTCCTGCTTTCTTCCCCCAAAACCAGTCAAACCCAGCTGGTTTTCACTTGCAAAAAGCTGTTTGGTGTGCCCTGTTTTCAGCTGGATTTCTCCTCCCACACACCAGCCCACATGCTCTTTTTGCTTCCCCCAACCTCTCTGTACATGGCAGTACACGTTTTACTTGCTTGACCTTCCAAGATTTCAAGGATTGATCCCAAGAATCACCCAATTGCAGCTGCCCTGTTTTTTCAGTTTTTTCTCATCATTTCAGCTGCATTTTGTGGCTGAAATCAGTCCAGGTCTTGACCCTTAGCTCAAGGCAAGGTTACCTCTTCACTTTTGCATTAAATGCAAAGTGATTTAGCCTGATCCTAGCCCACAAATCAGCTGGATTTTGGGGATTTCTAATGATGGAATTGATTTGGTTTTGGCCTATAAATAGGAAGCAATGCCCAAGGTTACAAGCACTACTACACACTCTTGATACACTTGTTTACACTTACAAACAACCAGGGAAAACCATCACTAAACACTAGCAAAAAATCAATTCCAACACAAATCTTTACACAAGTTCATTGCTCCAAATCAACAACATTCAAAACCTTGCAAGAACTTCAACAATCCAAGTTCATTTCATTCCCTTTGCAGCAGGAGCTTTGCTAGGATCTCTGTAAGTGTTCTAGGTCCTTACCTTGCATTTATAATTGTGCTTGCATCCTAATTTGGTTCAAAACCTTTTTGCTCTAAAAAACCCCTTTTAAATTTCAAAGAAATCCCAAGGTTTGCAAAACACTCAAACTGGTTCGTCCAGCTCTTTTCATTGCAAAACTCAAAGCTTTTCACTCTCCGAAAAGGTTTTGAGTTAGTTTAGAAGTTGTTTCTGAACAACAGTTCAGAAACAGCTTCTGAACTCAAATTTTCGCATTGTTCGTAGTGCGAAGTCATGGTCGCAGTGCGACCATGACAGAACTCAGAATCTGAGTTTAGGCTCCCAAATGGCCAATTTTTTGAGGTTCTAGCCCAAGAGCTCAGAACCTAAGAGGTTTAAAACTCATTTTATCCAAACCATGTCAAGAATTTTGCATAATATTGGAAAATTCGTAAGTTCGGGTAACACTTTTTTAGGTAACTTGCAAAACAAGTTACGCTCATAAACTTTCAAATAAACTTGAGCAATTAAGCTATGTTCAGCATTTTTAAAACCAAACATGAACAAGAGCCTTGTTCATGATTTTCAAATCAAGCGTGAACATAAGCCAAACTTTGTTCGCTTTTCAAAACCGTTTCAAAATTGAGCCGAACTTGTGCGTTTTTCACAATTTTGTTAAAACCTTTTCATTTTGAGTTTCAAACAAAGTGTTTTTGATAAACTTTGCGATTTCTAAGAAATTCAACCAAAAACTTGAATGAAAAAGGGATGGTTTGACGTATGTCTCTCCATTGCCCCGATTGTACGAATGTGTGACGTATGTCTCGTCGTTCGGACAATCGTCATTCCATTTTCAACGCATCCGACCATACCAAACAAATTCTTGGCCCCTTGTGGTCAATCCAAACCTTTTCGACTCGTTTGAGTCACTTTGGTCAATGTTCGACTCGATTGAGTCCATTGTACCCGTTCTTGATCCCGTTGGATCAATCGAACCTTTTCTCGACTCGTTTGAGTCACTCCGGTCAATGATCGACTCGATTGAGTCCATTGCACCCCTTTTGGTCCCATAGCGACCAATTCGAACCCTTTTACCCAACGGACATGTTTTACCTATTCTAAGCGCGATTCGTAAACAAACGCTTAAGCCTCCCATGTGCGAGCATACAAGCTATACGCTTAAGTCTCCCATCCGCGAGCATACAAGCTACGTTTAATCGCAAGAGTACGGTCAAAACATCGTTCATTTAAAAATAACCAACATATGTACGTTTTTCTACCAAAGAACTACGTACGCTTTAAATTCTCCGACTACCGGGAGATACGTAGGAGCAAGATCGCCATCTTGTCAAGCGCAATAATAAAAAACAAACTTTTTCCCCTTTTATCATATTTTCTTTTTCCCTTTAATATAGACAAGCATGCACGCAAAACATTTTAAAACATTTTTAGCTTTAGCCAAATAGGAGGTTCCCGTTGAGTACAACGGACGTGAGGGGTGCTAATACCTTCCCCTTGCGTAATCGACTCCCAAACCCGACAATGGTTGCGATGACCAGTCCTTTTCCTCATCCTAAAGGGTTTTATTATCGTTTCCCTTCAAATAAAAAAACTTAAGGGTTTATCAACGTTCCCTTTAAACAAAAACTTTGGTGGCGACTTCACAAAAGCCTCCCGAGCGTTCGTACACGTCTCAGGGGATTGCGTGTTTTTAACGAGAGCGCACAGCTGGCGACTTCACTGGGGACCCGTTTCCCACTAGCGAGTCAAGCCTATCCTATTTGGTTTTTTAAGCTAAATGTTTTTATGTTTTTTTGCGCGCATGCTTTTATTTTCATTTATCTATGTTTATAAATGCTTTATATTGCTTTATATTCTTATCATATATATCAAATGCGGGGATGTTACTTGAGCGGTGTTACTCCACATTGTTCGGGTTAATGCCGGACGTGTGAGGCTTGTAACGACCCTATTTTCGTATGTTATATTTTTATATATTTTATTTTATTGTTTGGCTTTTAAAATTATTTTCTCGTAATCGATAAATAATTATTTAGCGCGAGCGTAAGTTCGTAATCGAGTTTTTAAGGTTTTGAGCGAATTGGGCCAAGAAGATGAATAGTAATGGGCTTGGTCATGAATAAGTGGTAATGATCAAGTGGATGAGATTTAGTGAGCTTGGATTGGATTGGATGGCTAGGATTGATCATGAGAGAGTTAGTAAGAATGGATGGCCATGATTTAATTGATTGGGTTATAAGAGATATCACAAAGATTTTCCCAAGCACTATTCATTGTCTTTTGAGAAGCAGAAAACGTGAAAGAGAAAGGGGGAAAAACAAGAGGAAAGCTAGGGCAAGCGATTTTGTGAAGAGAAAAGCTTGGAACTTTCGTTGATTCATCGATTTTGAGGTAAGAGAGGTAGTATTGCTCATTCACAAGTGATTTTGAGAAGGGGAGAATGTCTATTTCTCCATCCCAAACTTCTCCTTTCACTTTATCTAGGTTTTGATAGAAAGTTTTTATGATTAAAGTTGTTAATGATCATGATTATGCTTATTTGATACTAAGTGATGTTGATAGTATGTTTAATTGAAGTTATATGATGTTATCTATGTTTGGGTATTCGAAAATGTTGTTGTTGTTCAAGAAAAGCTTGCGGGAACCCTAACAATGGTGGTTTTTGTTAAGGTCATTATGATGTTGTGAGTTTGGTTTAGTATGATGTTGTTGATGATGTTGTGAGTTTGGTTTAGTATGATGTTGCTGATGATGTTGTGAACCATGTTTGATGATTTATGCATGTTTGTATTATGATTGGCCATGAGTGCCTGGGTAAGAATGAAATCCAATTATTATTGGTCATATGCACGACCGTCCTTTTATGGCGAATGAGAGGTGCAGTCGATGAAAGAATGAAATCCAATTATTATTGGTCATATGCACGACCGTCCTTTTATGGCGAATGAGAGGTGCAGTCGATGAAAGAATGAAATCCAATTATTATTGGTCATATGCACGACCGTCCTTTTATGGCGAATGAGAGGTGCAGTCGATGAAATCCAAGAGTGCTTGGTTATCAAGAGTGCTTGGTAAGGATATAAGTTTATCCGAGAAATCCAAGAGTGCTTGGTTATCAAGAGTGCTTGGTAAGGATATAAGTTTATCCGAGAAATCCAAGAGTGCTTGGTTATCAAGAGTGCTTGGTAAGGATATAAGTTTATCCGAGAAATCCAAGAGTGCTTGGTTATCAAGAGTGCTTGGTAAGGATATAAGTTTATCCGAGAAATCCAAGAGTGCTTGGTTATCAAGAGTGCTTGATAAGGATATAAGTTTATCCGAAATGATTTGGTACCACATGTAGTGGTGAATGCATTTGAGGCATGCATCTTTTGTGACATTATGTGTGCATAATGGTTGTTAAGTGATAATTGTTATTGAGGAGTTTTGTGCTTTGTCAATTTCGTGTGTGGTTGATGAGTTTCGTGTGTGGTTGATGAGTTTCGTGTGTGGTTGATGAGTTTCGTGTGTGGTTGATGAGTTTCGTGTGTGGTTGATGAGTTTCGTGTGTGGTTGACGAGTTTCGTGTGTGGTTGATGAGTTTCGTGTGTGGTTGATGAGTTTTGTGTTTTGTCGATTACGTGTTGTGTTTTAGTTATGTATAATAATGTGTTATTTATACATGTTTATTGGTTGTGATACTAACACTCTCTGTTTTGTGTTATTTGCTGGATCTTTGGGGATCCAGAATATCAGGGTGACGAGGCTATCGTCGAGGAGTAGCTTTTGCTGTTTAGAAGCTCGCGTAGTGGTGAGGGCATAGTTTAGCTATCCTTTCCTTTTTGTACTAGGTGTTGTATCCTAGTTAGAGTTTAGGGCTCTGATAGTTGTAACACCACTTTGGGTATCTGAACGTGTATGTATAACTTTGGTAATGACCTCTGTTGTAGATATGGATGTTAGTTTTCTAATGCCGTTGGTTTGATGTCAAAACGATTTATAGAACTTGAGTTATGGTTGAATTTCTGCTGTATGTCACAGTGAATTTTTATGAGTTTTCTGCACAACTTTTCCGAATTTGAAACGAAAACTGGTACTGATCGGTACAGAATTGGCTTTGGGTGTAAACATGAAAGTTTTAGATAATTTTGTTAGCCTTCCAGTGGCTTTGGTTTGACGTGAAAATGACTTTTAGTTTTTGAGTTATGATGAAAATACTCAGAGGAGGTTTTAGTGGATTTGTGCTGTGACAGCATTTTCAGATTTATGTTTTTACGTCTTTTTCACTCGTCTTTGTTTTAAATTGGTCTTTGGTATGAACATGTGGAATGTTGTATTGTATTTTGAAAACGGAAACAAAATGATGCAATCGTTTTTGTGAACATTGACCTAGAAGGGGTATCCTGCTGTTGAGCTAGAAGGGGTATCCTGCTGTTGAGATAGTAGGGGTATCCTGTTGTCCTGTTAGAAGGGGTATCGTCTCTGTTTGTTATTGTTTTGTTATTTTTTTTTTCGCTGCTGAAGTTGGGAATCAAATATGTTTTGATCTGTTGATGTTTATGAAAATGCGTTTTCATTATGTTGTAACTTCCTATGTCCTTAACGTTTGTTTTATTAAAGTTAATAATCGGCGGTTAAGGGTTAGGGTATTAAAATAGGTGGTATCAGAGCAGGTCGATCCATTGGATCAATTAGGTGTAGATTACCCTTTGTGTAACATGTGTTAGGAAAACACTGTTTATACTGTTTTGAGGAAACGAAGTGTATCCTCACTCGTGGAGCGTGGTGTTGGTTCAGGTTATGACGCAACGAGCATTTGCTGATGCGATGGAATTGATGGCGAATGCCATGGTTCAGAAGGCTGTGAGTAGGACGGCTGATAGAGCAGCACAGGAAGCCAAGACTAACTACTACAAGGCTGTGAATGAGAAGAGGAGGAGAGCTTTCGGAAGAGGAAAGCCTTATGATAACCGGGGAAAGAAGCCGGATGAAGGTGGAAGCAGTAGTGGTAAAACTGGAGGTGGTAAGAATTGTTTTAAGTGTGGACAGCTGGGACATCGTTTCTATGAGTGCCCGGAGAATGAAGAAGGATGTTTCAAGTGTGGTGATCCTAACCACATGGCTGATCAGTGCAAGAAGGGTATTGTGTGCTTCAACTGCAAAGAAGCGGGTCATAAGAGCAACGTGTGTAAGAAGCCTAGAGCGGCTGAAGGAAAAGTGTTTGCTTTAGATGGTGGTGATGCGAAGGCGGACAACTTGATCAGAGGTACATGCTTTATCAATAATACTCCTTTGTCTGCTATTATTGATACGGGTGCTACCCACTCGTTTATTTCTGTGGATTGCGTTAAGAGGTTGGGTCTTAGAGTAGAAAATATGATGGGACGCATGGTTATAGAAACGCCTGCGAGTGGTTCGGTATCGACTACTCTAGTCTGTGTTGACTGTCCAGTCACTATGTATGGTCGACACTTTGGAATGGATTTAGTCTGCATTCCGTTGAGCGGAATAGACGTTGTCTTTGGTATGAACTGATTAGAATTTAATCGTGTTCATATCAACTGCGGTAAGAGGACGGTTATGTTTCCAAGACCGGAGCCAGAATTGTGTTCGAGGCTCATGTGTTGTCGAGAAGTGGTAAGATCAGTGAAGGCTCAAGAGGACGTGTTTGCTATGTTTGCTTCGTTGAGAGCGGAAGTGAAGAATGAGATTGATGCGTTGCCAGTGGTGCGTGATTTCACAGATGTTTTTCCAGATGACATTTTGGATTTACCACCCGAGAGAGAGGTTGAATTCGCAATTGACATAGTACCTGGTACTAGTCCAATTTCGATGGCGCCGTATCGTATGTCAGCTGCTGAACTAGAAAAGTTGAAGGAGCAATTGGAGGAATTGTTAGAGAAGAGGTTTGTAAGACCGAGCGTATCGCCGTGGGGTGCGCATGTTCTGTTGGAGAAGAAGAAAGATGGTAGTATGCGTCTGTGCATCGACTATCGTCAGTTGAATAAAGCAACTATCAAGAATAAGTATCCACTTCCGAGGATAGATGATTTGATGGATCAGTTAGTGGGAGCCTGTGTGTTCAGCAAGATTGATTTGAGATCGGGATATCACCAGATAAGAGTTAAGGCGGAGGATATACCGAAGACTGCTTTCAGGACAAGGTATGGTCACTACGAGTACGCTGTTATGCCTTTTGGAGTTACTAATGCACCTGGAGTGTTTATGGAATATATGAATCGTATATTTCATTCCTTTTTGGATCGATTCGTGGTGGTCTTCATAGACGATATTTTGGTATACTCGAAGACGGAAGAGGAACATGCCGAGCATTTGAGGATTGTGTTGGAGGTGTTGCGCGAGAAGAAGCTTTATGCAAAATTTTCTAAGTGTGAATTTTGGTTGCATAAAGTTAGCTTTTTGGGTCACGTCATTTCAAGTGGTGGTATAGCAGTGGATCCTGCTAAGGTAGAGGCCGTGCAAGATTGGGGAACGCCGGAGTCTGTTACTGAGATCCGAAGTTTTCTTGGTTTGGCCGGTTACTATCGGAGGTTTATCGAAGGATTTTCAAAGTTGGCGTTGCCGTTGACACAGTTGACTAGGAAGAGTCAAGCTTTCGTTTGGAATGACAAGTGTGAGCAGAGTTTCCAAGAGCTGAAGAGGAGGTTGACATCTGCACCTGTGCTAATTCTGCCAAATCCGAAGGAACCGTTCGTGGTTTATTGTGATGCGTCGAAGATGGGTCTAGGTGGTGTGTTGATGCAGAAGGGACAAGTCGTTGCTTATGCATCAAGACAGCTGAAGATTCATGAGAGGAACTATCCTACGCATGATTTGGAGCTAGCTGCTGTTGTGTTTGTTCTCAAGATTTGGAGGCACTACTTGTATGGGTCAAGGTTCGAGGTTTTCAGCGATCACAAGAGTCTGAAATACTTGTTTGATCAGAAGGAGCTCAATATGAGGCAAAGAAGATGGTTAGAGTTTCTTAAGGATTATGATTTCGAGTTGAACTATCACCCGGGTAAGGCTAATGTGGTAGCCGATGCGTTGAGTAGGAAGTCTCTGCATATGTCGTCTCTGATGGCGAAGGAACTGAGATTGAATGAAGAGTTTAGAGACCTCAGTTTGGTTTGTGAAAGGACAACCAGAAGCGTGAAGCTAGGAATGTTGAAGTTGACGATTGATTTTCTTGAAGAGGTTGTGGAAAAGCAAAAGTCTGATGTGAGATTGACAAAGCTTAAGACGCTCATCGAGCAAGGGAAAAAGGTAAACGTTGAGATCGATGAGAAAGGTGTGATGAGGTGTCAGGGAAGGTTATGTGTACCTGATGTGCCTGAGTTGAAGCGGATGATCTTGGAGGAAGGCCACAGAAGCAACTTAAGTATTCATCCTGGTGTTACTAAGATGTATCAAGATCTGAGGAAAATGTTTTGGTGGCAAGGGATGAAGAAAGAGATCGCCGAGTTTGTTTTCGCATGTTTGACTTGTCAGAAGTCCAAGGTGGAGCATCAGAAGCCGTCGGGGCTATTGCAACCTATGTTTATTCCAGAGTGGAAATGGGACAGTATTGCGATGGATTTTGGTAAGCGGTTTGCCGAAGACGTCGAAAGGTAACAATATGATTTGGGTGGTTGTCGACAGGTTAACAAAGTCTGCTCATTTCATAGCTATCAAGACCGGTATGCTAGTACCGAAGTTGGCTGAGATTTATGTAGAGCAAATCGTGAGATTACATGGAATTCCGTCGAGTATCGTATCAGATCGAGATCCCCGTTTTACTTCAAGGTTTTGGGAGAGTTTGCAAGAGGCGTTGGGGACTAAGTTGCGGATGAGTTCTGTTTATCACCCGCAGACGGATGGTCAGTCGGAGAGGACGATTCAATCATTGGAGGATTTATTAAGATCGTGTATTTTGGAACAAGGAGTGAGTTGGGAAGCTTGCTTACCATTGATTGAGTTTACGTATAGCAATAGTTTTCATTCGAGCATTGGTATGGCACCTTTTGAAGCGTTGTATGGGAGAAGATGTAGAACACCTTTGTGTTGGTTTGAATCGAGAGCAAGATGCGGGACTCCTATCCAGAGTTGTTTTCAGGTATTTTCGAGGGCGAAAATTCTTTTTAGGGGGGTAGAGTTGTAACGACCCTATTTTCGTATGTTATATTTTTATATATTTTATTTTATTGTTTGGCTTTTAAAATTATTTTCTCGTAATCGATAAATAATTATTTAGCGCGAGCGTAAGTTCATAATCGAGTTTTTAAGGTTTTGAGCGAATTGGGCCAAGAAGATGAATAGTAATGAGCTTGGTCATGAATAAGTGGTAATGATCAAGTGGATGAGATTTAGTGAGCTTGGATTGGATTGGATGGCTAGGATTGATCATGAGAGAGTTAGTAAGAATGGATGGCCAAGATTTAATTGATTGGGTTATAAGAGATATCACAAAGATTTTCCCAAGCACTATTCATTGTCTTTTGAGAAGCAGAAAACGTGAAAGAGAAAGGGGGAAAAACAAGAGGAAAGCTAGGGCAAGCGATTTTGTGAAGAGAAAAGCTTGGAACTTTCGTTGATTCATCGATTTTGAGGTAAGAGAGGTAGTATTGCTCATTCACAAGTGATTTTGAGAAGGGGAGAATGTCTATTTCTCCATCCCAAACTTCTCCTTTCACTTTATCTAGGTTTTGATAGAAAGTTTTTATGATTAAAGTTGTTAATGATCATGATTATGCTTATTTGATACTAAGTGATGTTGATAGTATGTTTAATTGAAGTTATATGATGTTATCTATGTTTGGGTATTCGAAAATGTTGTTGTTGTTCAAGAAAAGCTTGCGGGAACCCTAACAATGGTGGTTTTTGTTAAGGTCATTATGATGTTGTGAGTTTGGTTTAGTATGATGTTGTTGATGATGTTGTGAGTTTGGTTTAGTATGATGTTGCTGATGATGTTGTGAACCATGTTTGATGATTTATGCATGTTTGTATTATGATTGGCCATGAGTGCCTGGGTAAGAACGAAATCCAATTATTATTGGTCATATGCACGACCGTCCTTTTATGGCGAATGAGAGGTGCAGTCGATGAAAGAATGAAATCCAATTATTATTGGTCATATGCACGACCGTCCTTTTATGGCGAATGAGAGGTGCAGTCGATGAAAGAATGAAATCCAATTATTATTGGTCATATGCACGACCGTCCTTTTATGGCGAATGAGAGGTGCAGTCGATGAAATCCAAGAGTGCTTGGTTATCAAGAGTGCTTGGTAAGGATATAAGTTTATCCGAGAAATCCAAGAGTGCTTGGTTATCAAGAGTGCTTGGTAAGGATATAAGTTTATCCGAGAAATCCAAGAGTGCTTGGTTATCAAGAGTGCTTGGTAAGGATATAAGTTTATCCGAGAAATCCAAGAGTGCTTGGTTATCAAGAGTGCTTGGTAAGGATATAAGTTTATCCGAGAAATCCAAGAGTGCTTGGTTATCAAGAGTGCTTGGTAAGGATATAAGTTTATCCGAGAAATCCAAGAGTGCTTGGTTATCAAGAGTGCTTGATAAGGATATAAGTTTATCCAAAATGATTTGGTACCACATGTAGTGGTGAATGCATTTGAGGCATGCATCTTTTGTGACATTATGTGTGCATAATGGTTGTTAAGTGATAATTGTTATTGAGGAGTTTTGTGCTTTGTCAATTTCGTGTGTGGTTGATGAGTTTCGTGTGTGGTTGATGAGTTTCGTGTGTGGTTGATGAGTTTCGTGTGTGGTTGATGAGTTTCGTGTGTGGTTGATGAGTTTCGTGTGTGGTTGATGAGTTTCGTGTGTGGTTGATGAGTTTTGTGTTTTGTCGATTACGTGTTGTGTTTTAGTTATGTATAATAATGTGTTATTTATACATGTTTATTGGTTGTGATACTAACACTCTCTGTTTTGTGTTATTTGCTGGATCTTTGGGGATCCAGAATATCAGGGTGACGAGGCTATCGTCGAGGAGTAGCTTTTGCTGTTTAGAAGCTCGCGTAGTGGTGAGGGCATAGTTTAGCTATCCTTACCTTTTTGTACTAGGTGTTGTATCCTAGTTAGAGTTTAGGGCTCTGATAGTTGTAACACCACTTTGGATATCTGAACGTGTATGTATAACTTTGGTAATGACCTCTGTTGTAGATATGGATGTTAGTTTTCTAATGCCGTTGGTTTGATGTCAAAACGATTTATAGAACTTGAGTTATGGTTGAATTTCTGCTGTATGTCACAGTGAATTTTTATGAGTTTTCTGCACAACTTTTCCGAATTTGAAACGAAAACTGGTACTGATCGGTACAGAATTGGCTTTGGGTGTAAACATGAAAGTTTTAGATAATTTTGTTAGCCTTCCAGTGGCTTTGGTTTGACGTGAAAATGACTTTTAGTTTTTGAGTTATGATGAAAATACTCAGAGGAGGTTTTAGTGGATTGTGCTGTGACAGCATTTTCAGATTTATGTTTTTACGTCTTTTTCACTCGTCTTTGTTTTAAATTGGTCTTTGGTATGAACATGTGGAATGTTGTATTGTATTTTGAAAACGGAAACAAAATGATGCAATCGTTTTTGTGAACATTGACCTAGAAGGGGTATCCTGCTGTTGAGCTAGAAGGGGTATCCTGCTGTTGAGATAGTAGGGGTATCCTGTTGTCCTGTTAGAAGGGGTATCGTCTCTGTTTGTTATTGTTTTGTTATTTTTTTTTTCGCTGCTGAAGTTGGGAATCAAATATGTTTTGATCTGTTGATGTTTATGAAAATGCGTTTTCATTATGTTGTAACTTCCTATGTCCTTAACGTTTGTTTTATTAAAGTTAATAATCGGCGGTTAAGGGTTAGGGTGTTACAAGGCTCTCTACCCGAGCTCGAGAGAAAACTAAGTTAGAATGGTGGTTGTGAGCGGAAGCCCGCGTTGACGTATGTCCGTGAGGTAGGATACCCAACCCCGCTTAGAGGAGATTTTCACGTGGAATGAATTGAAGTCATGTGACGTATGTCCATCGACAACCTTAATTCCATGTGAGATCTATGACTCTAGGGACCTTTTAGGGAATCTCACCTTTAGAGCCTACACGTGAGGATGGGGGTGTAACACCCATACTAAATTATCTAGAATATTTAGCATGTGTATTAATCTGATACTGGGTACATTAAAATTTTCAATAATAATAATACATACAATACAACTGAAAGGGGTACAAGTAGCTCGTTATACATTTATCCAAAATCATATACAAATACTTAAACATATACTGTTAAACTTCTAATGCTTGACTGCGACGAGCAACTGCACTCCATCCAGCATCTTCCTGAAGAACTTCATCTGAAAGTCTCTTGCTAACCTGCAAGCCTGCACCAGAAGGATTGGGGTGAGACATTACGTCTCAGTGAGCTCCAGCCCAACCTACTGTTGGCAACCACGGGGGAAACCTAGGGTCTCCGTGCCTACTCTCGGCAATCTTGGGAATACCTATGATCGCCAAGTTTTAACTTTACCCATAGAGGGCTACCTGACTGTCCTGCTAAACTGTGTAGTCATAAAATGGACTACATCCTGCTAAACTAGTGATCAAGGGGAAACCTAGGATCACTGTCTGAGTCTGATACTGAATAGTCATGAGATCTAGACTATATCCTGGTAACTGGGTGATCGAGGGGAATCTAGGATCACCGCCTGATAACTGATTACCTGATATCTGATACTTGTCTGATAACTATTCTCTGTCTGATAACATAATAAAATATTAACTGTTACATGTCTTTATGTTAGCTGTTAGCGTTGAACAAGCAATATTATCTGGGTTCATTTTACAGAATGCCCCCGGGTGGAGTAACCCCGAAGCACATTCCCCTGATAACCGGTGAAAATTCCTATCATATCAGGCTAACACCGGACTCCTCTTGTCGTCGTGCGGTCATCCTTGCGGAATAACACGTCCCACTGGCGTGAACCTCCTGTGTCCCACTGGCGTGAACGACAGAAGACACGACTTAATAATCTTAACTTACGCGTATACCTCCCGTGTCCCACTGGCGTGAACGACGGAAGATGCGAATTAATATACTTTCATTATTAGTCTTAACTTATGCATGAACCTTTCGTGTCCCACTGGCGTGAACAACGAAAGTCACGGCTTAATGTTTTAATTAAACTCTTATGTGCGGCTATCCTCGCGGATGATAACTACGCCGTTGCAACTGGCGGGAACCCCCGTGTTCTAACTGGCGAGAACAATGGAGACACATAAGGTTGTCATATAACTCTTGTTCTTATATATATATATATATATATATATATATATATATATATATATATATATATATATATATATATAACTTACAACTTATGTCTATTGCTTATCTGATGCATTCTTGACCTATTAAAGGTTCTTAACTATGAGCATAGTATCATTCTTGTGCTTAGTACATGATGAGTACCATTCTAAATCTCTTTAACCTATAATAGGTTCTAAACTTGAATACTATATCGTTCTTGACTTGCTCGTACTTAATTGAGTGTTTGAGAATTGCCTAGTAAGGGATAAGCTCAATACTAACTCTTATTTTTCTCCATGATATCTTGTGGATTAAGGCATCCATTCTCTCACTATTGTTCCTATCCTCAACCCATAATAATGATCTAAACATTCTCAAGAATAGGTCTTTAAATGCTTAATAGCAATGCTTAACCATTACATGTTGTTCCTTGAGTCTGAAGCAGTATTAGATAGCCGAAACGGTGCAAGTAAAGATGAAAAACAACATAGTTCTGTCCCCTTCAAAATCGTGACACGATTTGGAAATCGTGTCACGATTTCATGCCCAGAAATCGTGTTTGGTTCTGCCTGTGAAATCGTGACACGATTTTACCTGCAGTTGGACAACATAGGGCAAGTTTAAAACATGCTTTCCACCATTTTGGCTTATCCAATCATGCCCAAACATCACAACAGCTTAAATGATAAATTCAAAGGCATAACAACAGATTACAACATGTAATGATCAAGAATTACTATCAAAATAGAATTAGGGCTTAAAAGTTCATAACTTGCTCAAGTGCTAAATACTCATGAATACTCAACAAAGTGGGTTCTATAACCCCTAGGGAGCTCACCTTGATTGCTAGCTTGCTTCCTTGCCAAGTTCCCCTTCAATCCCTAGCTTGATCTCTTCCCAAAACCCAAGCTTGATTCTTGATATCTCCTTGTTTTTCCTTGCTCCACACTTCCCAAAATTGAGAGCTAGCAGAAGGCTTGAGGATGGCAGATGAAGAATGATGAATTTTGAGGATGGGGGATAGGATGTTGGTGGCCGAGTTTCATGAGGAAGGGAGGAGAAGATTCTAGCATGTAGAGAGAGAAGGGAAGGAAGATAAATGAGGGAAATATCTTGTTTCCCATTTTAAATATTCCTTCAACCTCACTTAATTACAAAAATGCCATTGCTTGCTCTACAATCTTTAAACATAGATAGCAGTTACTCATAAGCGGGATATTACAATCTACCCCCCTTAAAGAAATTTCGTCCTCGAAATTTAGAATTCCCTTGAAATCACATATTAAAAGAAATCCTTAATACTTCTTTCCCTATTAGTCAATTCTCTACTCAACTTACTTATCGGAATCTCATGGTCTTTCAACTCCGTATGTTGAAAATACTCGTCAATCTCTTCTTTATCTGAAAGGCTTGGCATACATTACATAATCCCTACATAATGGGATGTGGTTATCAGAACCAATTTACCCGACTCACTTGACTATGTCTCTTATACATACACTTCTTGCAAATTCAAATTGAAGTCATTAAGCCCTAGACATTCATATTGGACTTCATAAATTTTCTTCGTAGTCCGCGAAATCTTACTTTGACGACATTGGGTCGTTTTTAATATCCCCATTTAGTTTCCATTGATTTCTGATATTCATCCTTTACCTCCTACGGCGACATTTTACGTATAGTCTTATATCACCATTCCATATAGAATCATCCTTTCACCGAAGGACACCTGACATTGTATGCACACATGCAAAAGCAAGGATCATTCCAGCTTCATTTAATATTCTAAGTACAAGCAGGAGTTTCACCTCTAGCACCTGTTCCTCTCTTCCTGACATCACGATGTGCTACTTATCACAATCGCAATCATTACCTTCACTATGAAAATCTCAAAGATTTGCGGAATTCTTACAGATTACTCCTGTTCCGTTCAATTGGTCTACGACGTCTCTTATCTTAATAACTTAGAAATCAATCTTCATTACTGGGAGTTTGATGTTCCTCCAACATTTATATCACGTCTTATTCTTGTGTTCTGGCCGTAGCGTAAATATTTTCTACACCGATAATCCAAACTCATAGGAGTCTAGCCCAAGTGAGGAGTGGTATAAGTCGTCTCACATATTATCACATAGCACAATTCATAGCATATAATTTACATACATAAGCGAGTACGTGTACACTACTGACGGGTACACAATACATCACCTCATCTTCGTCCGACTAACGGGACGTCATTCTTAATCTTAACACATTTGAGACTCTAGCACATCAATTGGGAATCTTTCCTTACTCTTAATTCATTTCGTAACATCCGGGATTTGCCTTTCGACTGGCTTACCAGGTTTGCCCCGCCAATGTTACTCATGTTTATTTCTTGAGTATATAACATCCCATAAATTGTTGTTACATCCTATCGGTGTTAAAACTTATTTCGTTCAAAGACACTCTTCGTTTCGAAAAGAAAACTCTATTCTGGCCGCTACTCAAACAGCGCACTTAATCTCATCAATGCTTTAATCCTTTATTTACTTTCTGGACGTCAACTTTAAAACACATTCGGTAAAACAAACCTGGTACATACGGCATGTTATCATAGCGTGGCTACAATGTGGAATAACTTACATGCCACTGCATTGTCTCTTCAAATTAATGCCTCAAATTCATAAACTCCATCTTGTAAATGCAATTTGAATTGATGTTGTCTCATGCTTAATTCTCTTTAAACTAAACTTACCCTTCAAGTATCTTTCATGTTACCGAGTTAGGATAGCTAAACTACCGTTTAGCGATAACTTCCATGGATTTCAGACTTAATGTGTTAGAATCACATCCTTCTTATATCTTACCACATACTCTTAAACTATTTCGATATTCCTTGTCTTGAGTCTTCAAGGTTTGAAGTATTCCTCAACTTAACTTCCAAAAATTCCTACTAGAACTTGTGATAAGTTCAAGTCGTCTATACTTACTGTTATTCCATATAATAAGAATTGAGCACTTAACATCTTCTCATTCTCTAAGCTTCAGCTTAGCACTGTCCATTAATTCATTCTTGGATTGCTACTCTGCTGCGCAACTCTGATTCTTAACAATTCCAGTTAGGATTGGAGCAATACACCTCTATTGCCAAGTAAAATTTTCTTGACCATTCCTTTTACTTTGTCACTTTGTGATTACCGTAACAAAACCATCTGACATTATGTTTTCTTTCTTACATGGACCATATACTTACTTTCACGATAATACGCTAAAACCTGTAAATGGTTTTCAATAACTGTTACGAGTTCTACAGTGCTCCTGCCAACAGCTTAAACACTGGTTCTAACTTACTCTCCATACTCTGAATTTCTGTAACTATCTCTTAGCCAGCACATCATCTATAATCGTTAAACATTGCGGAAATCCGATTGAAAACATGCTTAGGGCAACCTAATTTTACACACAATCACTTGTGGCAGCTTCTAATTACGACTTACGGTTTCTGGAGGTTCACCTCTTTCATACACGGAATCCACTGGGGTTTGAATCCCAGTACTAATCATTTTATCTTTATCCGTAAGAATTTTCATATCCATAATCTTGTTCTTAACATCTGCATAACTCTGCCTATGGTTAACAATCTGAAATCTATACCTTATTACCGCCCTCGGAACTTCCGACACAAGGTGATCTCTCTTAGCTTCTATAATATTGACTCTTCGGTTGAGAACATATAACTCTTTAACTTTATCCTCAATCCTAACCATTCATATTCAAGACGATACTCCGTATATTAAAATCTCAACATAATTTCTCGGCTGAAAATTCGTTCATCCTTCAACACGGGTCCACTATAACTTTGTATTATCTTGAACTTCCCTTCTTTAACCAATCGAGGAAATTCAATATTGTTCGTCCAATCAAGGGTGTTCAACTTAATTCGTCCATCAGCATACTAAATTCCAGCAACTTCTTATTTATGCTACAACCTTCATTAAGTAAAATTCCAATCTAGCTTAACTTACTTCCAATCTTCTTACTATTAGGACACATCCGAATGTCTGATTCACGCTTGGACATGCAACGAGTCTTATTAATACCACTTATTCATCCATCTTAGTTCTTAGATTGCATATCGTCCCCTCTTCTTATTTCGCAAAATCTGCTTCAGGAGACGTAGCTGATCTGACGGGGTTAGACTTATTTGCGATTCATACTCAATGACCACACTTGAGTGGTTAGTTTCACCTGTCCAAATAACTCACTTAATCCATACTTAATTCTCTTAACTGTCCGGACATTAAAATCTCATCCGATTCAAGTTCGACTCTTCATCACTCAATCCTTGCTGAGAATCAAAGGTTTCAGAAACTGACCGATAATTCCACATTTCAAGTCTCTAGGTTTGGTACCGCAATTCCTTAACGTTGTACTCAAAATTGATACTTAATCCATACTTCCCTTTAACTTCTCAAATTGCGGTTCCCTTCAAAGTTCCAAGTCATTCCTTAGAGTATCCCATAATTCCTTAGTCCTTCTGTCTTCCGCAGATGAGGTATCGTCCTACGACGCGTCCAACTGGGTTGAGGTGCTTCACCTTACTCTTAAATATCCTTTATGTTTCTAAAACTTTGCCACTGACAGGCTTCATCATCTTACAGTTTGATGGCCACCATTTGGCATGAATACTTTTTCGCCAATTCCGTCTTAAAATCTGTCGCCTTAATCTGCGCCCTTCATACACTTCATTCCTCCTTGGTCACATTCAGCTCTCGGACATATATCCTAACTGTCAAATTCTAGACTGAGTTGATCAGGCTCAACTAGATGTGACCTTTATAACAACATCCGGAACCCAATGGTCCCACTACTTTTATTGAAACTTTAATGACCCAAGGCACGGTCTGAATCGACCTGCTCTGATACCAATTGTAACACCCATACTAAATTATCTAGAATATTTAGCATGTGTATTAATCTGATACTGGGTACATTAAAATTTTCAATAATAATAATACATACAATACAACTGAAAGGGGTACAAGTAGCTCGTTATACATTTATCCAAAATCATATACAAATACTTAAACATATACTGTTAAACTTCTGATGCTTGACTGCGACGAGCAACTGCACTCCATCCAGCATCTTCCTGAAGAACTTCATCTGAAAGTCTCTTGCTAACCTGCAAGCCTGCACCAGAAGGATTG
Organism: Medicago ruthenica; assembly: GCA_018208015.1. Taxonomy (NCBI): domain Eukaryota; kingdom Viridiplantae; phylum Streptophyta; class Magnoliopsida; order Fabales; family Fabaceae; genus Medicago; species Medicago ruthenica. Next base: position 65,535,580 of record CM031376.1, on the reverse strand, counting down.
GGGTGAGACATTACGTCTCAGTGAGCTCCAGCCCAACCTACTGTTGGCAACCACGGGGGAAACCTAGGGTCTCCGTGCCTACTCTCGGCAATCTTGGGAATACCTATGATCGCCAAGTTTTAACTTTACCCATAGAGGGCTACCTGACTGTCCTGCTAAACTGTGTAGTCATAAAATGGACTACATCCTGCTAAACTAGTGATCAAGGGGAAACCTAGGATCACTGTCTGAGTCTGATACTGAATAGTAATAGTCATGAGATCTAGACTATATCCTGGTAACTGGGTGATCGAGGGGAATCTAGGATCACCGCCTGATAACTGATTACCTGATATCTGATACTTGTCTGATAACTATTCTCTGTCTGATAACATAATAAAATATTAACTGTTACATGTCTTTATGTTAGCTGTTAGCGTTGAACAAGCAATATTATCTGGGTTCATTTTACAGAATGCCCCCGGGTGGAGTAACCCCGAAGCACATTCCCCTGATAACCGGTGAAAATTCCTATCATATCAGGCTAACACCGGACTCCTCTTGTCGTCGTGCGGTCATCCTTGCGGAATAACACGTCCCACTGGCGTGAACCTCCTGTGTCCCACTGGCGTGAACGACAGAAGACACGACTTAATAATCTTAACTTATGCGTATACCTCCCGTGTCCCACTGGCGTGAACGACGGAAGATGCGAATTAATATACTTTCATTATTAGTCTTAACTTATGCATGAACCTTTCGTGTCCCACTGGCGTGAACAACGAAAGTCACGGCTTAATGTTTTAATTAAACTCTTATGTGCGGCTATCCTCACGGATGATAACTACGCCGTTGCAACTGGCGGGAACCCCCGTGTTCTAACTGGCGAGAACAATGGAGACACATAAGGTTGTCATATAACTCTTGTTCTTATATATATATATATATATATATATATATATATATATATATATATATATATATAACTTACAACTTATGTCTATTGCTTATCTGATGCATTCTTGACCTATTAAAGGTTCTTAACTATGAGCATAGTATCATTCTTGTGCTTAGTACATGATGAGTACCATTCTAAATCTCTTTAACCTATAATAGGTTCTAAACTTGAATACTATATCGTTCTTGACTTGCTCGTACTTAATTGAGTGTTTGAGAATTGCCTAGTAAGGGATAAGCTCAATACTAACTCTTATTTTTCTCCATGATATCTTGTGGATTAAGGCATCCATTCTCTCACTATTGTTCCTATCCTCAACCCATAATAATGATCTAAACATTCTCAAGAATAGGTCTTTAAATGCTTAATAGCAATGCTTAACCATTACATGTTGTTCCTTGAGTCTGAAGCAGTATTAGATAGCCGAAACGGTGCAAGTAAAGATGAAAAACAACATAGTTCTGTCCCCTTCAAAATCGTGACACGATTTGGAAATCGTGTCACGATTTCATGCCCAGAAATCGTGTTTGGTTCTGCCTGTGAAATCGTGACACGATTTTACCTGCAGTTGGACAACATAGGGCAAGTTTAAAACATGCTTTCCACCATTTTGGCTTATCCAATCATGCCCAAACATCACAACAGCTTAAATGATAAATTCAAAGGCATAACAACAGATTACAACATGTAATGATCAAGAATTACTATCAAAATAGAATTAGGGCTTAAAAGTTCATAACTTGCTCAAGTGCTAAATACTCATGAATACTCAACAAAGTGGGTTCTATAACCCCTAGGGAGCTCACCTTGATTGCTAGCTTGCTTCCTTGCCAAGTTCCCCTTCAATCCCTAGCTTGATCTCTTCCCAAAACCCAAGCTTGATTCTTGATATCTCCTTGTTTTTCCTTGCTCCACACTTCCCAAAATTGAGAGCTAGCAGAAGGCTTGAGGATGGCAGATGAAGAATGATGAATTTTGGAGGATGGGGGATAGGATGTTGGTGGCCGAGTTTCATGAGGAAGGGAGGAGAAGATTCTAGCATGTAGAGAGAGAAGGGAAGGAAGATAAATGAGGGAAATATCTTGTTTCCCATTTTAAATATTCCTTCAACCTCACTTAATTACAAAAATGCCATTGCTTGCTCTACAATCTTTAAACATAGATAGCAGTTACTCATAAGCGGGATATTACAATCTACCCCCCTTAAAGAAATTTCGTCCTCGAAATTTAGAATTCCCTTGAAATCACATATTAAAAGAAATCCTTAATACTTCTTTCCCTATTAGTCAATTCTCTACTCAACTTACTTATCGGAATCTCATGGTCTTTCAACTCCGTATGTTGAAAATACTCGTCAATCTCTTCTTTATCTGAAAGGCTTGGCATACATTACATAATCCCTACATAATGGGATGTGGTTATCAGAACCAATTTACCCGACTCACTTGACTATGTCTCTTATACATACACTTCTTGCAAATTCAAATTGAAGTCATTAAGCCCTAGACATTCATACTGGACTTCATAAATTTTCTTCGTAGTCCGCAAAATCTTACTTTGACGACATTGGGTCGTTTTTAATATCCCCATTTAGTTTCCATTGATTTCTGATATTCATCCTTTACCTCCTACGGCGACATTTTACGTATAGTCTTATATCACCATTCCATATAGAATCATCCTTTCACCGAAGGACACCTGACATTGTATGCACACATGCAAAAGCAAGGATCATTCCAGCTTCATTTAATATTCTAAGTACAAGCAGGAGTTTCACCTCTAGCACCTGTTCCTCTCTTCCTGACATCACGATGTGCTACTTATCACAATCGCAATCATTACCTTCACTATGAAAATCTCAAAGATTTGCGGAATTCTTACAGATTACTCCTGTTCCGTTCAATTGGTCTACGACGTCTCTTATCTTAATAACTTAGAAATCAATCTTCATTACTGGGAGTTTGATGTTCCTCCAACATTTATATCACGTCTTATTCTTGTGTTCTGGCCGTAGCGTAAATATTTTCTACACCGATAATCCAAACTCATAGGAGTCTAGCCCAAGTGAGGAGTGGTATAAGTCGTCTCACATATTATCACATAGCACAATTCATAGCATATAATTTACATACATAAGCGAGTACGTGTACACTACTGACGGGTACACAATACATCACCTCATCTTCGTCCGACTAACGGGACGTCATTCTTAATCTTAACACATTTGAGACTCTAGCACATCAATTGGGAATCTTTCCTTACTCTTAATTCATTTCGTAACATCCGGGATTTGCCTTTCGACTGGCTTACCAGGTTTGCCCCGCCAATGTTACTCATGTTTATTTCTTGAGTATATAACATCCCATACATTGTTGTTACATCCTATCGGTGTTAAAACTTATTTCGTTCAAAGACACTCTTCGTTTCGAAAAGAAAACTCTATTCTGGCCGCTACTCAAACAGCGCACTTAATCTCATCAATGCTTTAATCCTTTATTTACTTTCTGGACGTCAAATTTAAAACACATTCGGTAAAACAAACCTGGTACATACGGCATGTTATCATAGCGTGGCTACAATGTGGAATAACTTACATGCCACTGCATTGTCTCTTCAAATTAATGCCTCAAATTCATAAACTCCATCTTGTAAATGCAATTTGAATTGATGTTGTCTCATGCTTAATTCTCTTTAAACTAAACTTACCCTTCAAGTATCTTTCATGTTACCGAGTTAGGATAGCTAAACTACCGTTTAGCGATAACTTCCATGGATTTCAGACTTAATGTGTTAGAATCACATCCTTCTTATATCTTACCACATACTCTTAAACTATTTCGATATTCCTTGTCTTGAGTCTTCAAGGTTTGAAGTATTCCTCAACTTAACTTCCAAAAATTCCTACTAGAACTTGTGATAAGTTCAAGTCGTCTATACTTACTGTTATTCCATATAATAAGAATTGAGCACTTAACATCTTCTCATTCTCTAAGCTTCAGCTTAGCACTGTCCATTAATTCATTCTTGGATTGCTACTCTGCTGCGCAACTCTGATTCTTAACAATTCCAGTTAGGATTGGAGCAATACACCTCTATTGCCAAGTAAAATTTTCTTGACCATTCCTTTTACTTTGTCACTTTGTGATTACCGTAACAAAACCATCTGACATTATGTTTTCTTTCTTACATGGACCATATACTTACTTTCACGATAATACGCTAAAACCTGTAAATGGTTTTCAATAACTGTTACGAGTTCTACAGTGCTCCTGCCAACAGCTTAAACACTGGTTCTAACTTACTCTCCATACTCTGAATTTCTGTAACTATCTCTTAGCCAGCACATCATCTATAATCATTAAACATTGCGGAAATCCGATTGAAAACATGCTTAGGGCAACCTAATTTTACACACAATCACTTGTGGCAGCTTCTAATTACGACTTACGGTTTCTGGAGGTTCACCTCTTTCATACACGGAATCCACTGGGGTTTGAATCCCAGTACTAATCATTTTATCTTTATCCGTAAGAATTTTCATATCCATAATCTTGTTCTTAACATCTGCATAACTCTGCCTATGGTTAACAATCTGAAATCTATACCTTATTACCGCCCTCGGAACTTCCGACACAAGGTGATCTCTCTTAGCTTCTATAATATTGACTCTTCGGTTGAGAACATATAACTCTTTAACTTTATCCTCAATCCTAACCATTCATATTCAAGACGATACTCCGTATATTAAAATCTCAACATAATTTCTCGGCTGAAAATTCGTTCATCCTTCAACACGGGTCCACTATAACTTTGTATTATCTTGAACTTCCCTTCTTTAACCAATCGAGGAAATTCAATATTGTTCGTCCAATCAAGGGTGTTCAACTTAATTCGTCCATCAGCATACTAAATTCCAGCAACTTCTTATTTATGCTACAACCTTCATTAAGTAAAATTCCAATCTAGCTTAACTTACTTCCAATCTTCTTACTATTAGGACACATCCGAATGTCTGATTCACGCTTGGACATGCAACGAGTCTTATTAATACCACTTATTCATCCATCTTAGTTCTTAGATTGCATATCGTCCCCTCTTCTTATTTCGCAAAATCTGCTTCAGGAGACGTAGCTGATCTGACGGGGTTAGACTTATTTGCGATTCATACTCAATGACCACACTTGAGTGGTTAGTTTCACCTGTCCAAATAACTCACTTAATCCATACTTAATTCTCTTAACTGTCCGGACATTAAAATCTCATCCGATTCAAGTTCGACTCTTCATCACTCAATCCTTGCTGAGAATCAAAGGTTTCAGAAACTGACCGATAATTCCACATTTCAAGTCTCTAGGTTTGGTACCGCAATTCCTTAACGTTGTACTCAAAATTGATACTTAATCCATACTTCCCTTTAACTTCTCAAATTGCGGTTCCCTTCAAAGTTCCAAGTCATTCCTTAGAGTATCCCATAATTCCTTAGTCCTTCTGTCTTCCGCAGATGAGGTATCGTCCTACGACGCGTCCAACTGGGTTGAGGTGCTTCACCTTACTCTTAAATATCCTTTATGTTTCTAAAACTTTGCCACTGACAGGCTTCATCATCTTACAGTTTGATGGCCACCATTTGGCATGAATAATTTTTCGCCAATTCCGTCTTAAAATCTGTCGCCTTAATCTGCGCCCTTCATACACTTCATTCCTCCTTGGTCACATTCAGCTCTCGGACATATATCCTAACTGTCAAATTCTAGACTGAGTTGATCAGGCTCAACTAGATGTGACCTTTATAACAACATCCGGAACCCAATGGTCCCACTACTTTTATTGAAACTTTAATGACCCAAGGCACGGTCTGAATCGACCAGCTCTGATACCAATTGTAACACCCATACTAAATTATCTAGAATATTTAGCATGTGTATTAATCTGATACTGGGTACATTAAAATTTTCAATAATAATAATACATACAATACAACTGAAAGGGGTACAAGTAGCTCGTTATACATTTATCCAAAATCATATACAAATACTTAAACATATACTGTTAAACTTCTGATGCTTGACTGCGATGAGCAACTGCACTCCATCCAGCGTCTTCCTGAAGAACTTCATCTGAAAGTCTCTTGCTAACCTGCAAGCCTGCACCAGAAGGATTGGGGTGAGACATTACGTCTCAGTGAGCTCCAGCCCAACCTACTGTTGGCAACCACGGGGGAAACCTAGGGTCGCCGTGCCTACTCTCGGCAATCTTGGGAATACCTATGATCGCCAAGTTTTAACTTTACCCATAGAGGGCTACCTGACTGTCCTGCTAAACTGTGTAGTCATAAACTCGACTACATCCTGCTAAACTAGTGATCAAGGGGAAACCTAGGATCACTGTCTGAGTCTGATACTGAATAGTCATGAGATCTAGACTATATCCTGGTAACTGAGTGATCGAGGGGAATCTAGGATCACCGCCTGATAACTGATTACCTGATATCTGATACTTGTCTGATAACTATTCTCTGTCTGATAACATAATAAAATATTAACTGTTACATGTCTTTATGTTAGCTGTTAGCGTTGAACAAGCAATATTATCTGGGTTCATTTTACGGAATGCCCCCGGGTGGAGTAACCCCGAAGCACATTCCCCTGATAACCGGTGAAAATTCCTATCATATCTGGCTAACACCGGACTCCTCTTGTCGTCGTGCGGTCATCCTTGCGGAATAACACGTCCCACTGGCGTGAACCTCCTGTGTCCCACTGGCGTGAACGACAGAAGACACGACTTAATAATCTTAACTTACGCGTATACCTCCCGTGTCCCACTGGCGTGAACGACGGAAGACGCGAATTAATATACTTTCATTATTAGTCTTAACTTATGCATGAACCTTTCGTGTCCCACTGGCGTGAACAACGAAAGTCACGGCTTAATGTTTTAATTAAACTCTTATGTGCGGCTATCCTCGCGGATGATAACTACGCCGTTCCAACTGGCTGGAACCCCCGTGTTCTAACTGGCGAGAACACTGGAGACACATAAGGTTGTCATATAACTCTTGTTCTTATATATATATATATATATATATATATATATATATATATATAACTTACAACTTATGTCTATTGCTTATCTGATGCATTCTTGACCTATTAAAGGTTCTTAACTATGAGCATAGTATCATTCTTGTGCTTAGTACATGATGAGTACCATTCTAAATCTCTTTAACCTATAATAGGTTCTAAACTTGAATACTATATCGTTCTTGACTTGCTCGTACTTAATTGAGTGTTTGAGAATTGCCTAGTAAGGGATAAGCTCAATACTAACTCTTATTTTTCTCCATGATATCTTGTGGATTAAGGCATCCATTCTCTCACTATTGTGCCTATCCTCAACCCATAATAATGATCTAAACATTCTCAAGAATAGGTCTTTAAATGCTTAATAGCAATGCTTAACCATTACATGTTGTTCCTTGAGTCTGAAGCAGTATTAGATAGCCGAAACGGTGCAAGTAAAGATGAAAAACAACATAGTTCTGTCCCCTTCAAAATCGTGACACGATGTGGAAATCGTGTCACGATTTCATGCCCAGAAATCGTGTTTGGTTCTGCCTGTGAAATCGTGACACGATTGGAAAATCGTGACACGATTTTACCTGCAGTTGGACAGCATAGGGCAAGTTTAAAACATGCTTTCCACCATTTTGGCTTATCCAATCATGCCCAAACATCACAACAGCTTAAATGATAAATTCAAAGGCATAACAACAGATTACAACATGTAATGATCAAGAATTACTATCAAAATAGAATTAGGGCTTAAAAGTTCATAACTTGCTCAAGTGCTAAATACTCATGAATACTCAACAAAGTGGGTTCTATAACCCCTAGGGAGCTCACCTTGATTGCTAGCTTGCTTCCTTGCCAAGTTCCCCTTCAATCCCTAGCTTGATCTCTTCCCAAAACCCAAGCTTGATTCTTGATATCTCCTTGTTTTTCCTTGCTCCACACTTCCCAAAATTGAGAGCTAGCAGAAGGCTTGAGGATGGCAGATGAAGAATGATGAATTTTGGAGGATGGGGGATAGGATGTTGGTGGCCGAGTTTCATGAGGAAGGGAGGAGAAGATTCTAGCATGTAGAGAGAGAAGGGAAGGAAGATAAATGAGGGAAATATCTTGTTTCCCATTTTAAATATTCCTTCATCCTCACTTAATTACAAAAATGCCATTGCTTGCTCTACAATCTTTAAACATAGATAGCAGTTACTCATAAGCGGGATGTTACAGGGGGGAAGTTCCGAACCTTCATAAACCATACCTTTGCATCCATTTGCATCCATGAAATTAATTTTTGCATCATTTTGCTTTATATAAATTTAAAAAGAACAACCAAATATTAGCAAAAAGAAATATGGATTCCGGGAATAAAAATACGCTCGCTTTCAAGATTAAGGCTCCTAAGGTGGAAAGTTTGTTAGCTCTAAGTAAAAGGCTCTCCTCGGTCAACAAGAGTATTTTCGAAGCAAGCTATGGGTTAATACTTGATCTCATACCCGTGAAGATAGATTCAACGGCCTTAACCACTTTGGCTCAGTTCTTCGACCCACCTCTCCGGTGCTTTACCTTTCAAGATTTCCAACTAGCTCCAACCTTGGAAGAATATGAGAAGATTTTGGGTTGTAGCATGAGAGACCATGAACTCTATCTCGGTTCGGGAAAAGACCCCACATTTGAGGCCATCGCCGAATCCTTATACCTTGATGTCCAAGAAGTAGCATCTAATTTGGAAATTAGAGGAAACATTAAGGGATTCACAAGAAAGTTCTTGGAGACCAAAGCTCGGGATTTGCTAGCCAACAAAGAGGGAAAAGCATTTAACGCCATCCTAGCCCTCTTAGTCTACGGGATTGTCTTATTCCCCAACATGGACGATTTCATAGACTTTCCGGCTATAGAGGTATTCATGACTAAAAATCCGGTTCCCACGATTTTGGCGGATTTTTATCATTCCCTCTACTCTAGGCATGAACAAGCAAGGGGACGCACAATTTCTTGTTGTACTCCTTTGGTGAAAATTTGGATGATGTCCCACATGCCGAGAAGCCGAGACTTTGTGGAAAACCGGGCCAAGCTCAAATGGTCACAACGGATGACAACCCTCGCCGAGAAGGATATCCATTGGTTTTCTCCAAATTTAGAGGATCCGGAAATCATCCTCAGTTGCGGGGACTTCCCTAATGTACCCCTCATTGGTACTAAGGGATGTATCAACTACAATCCGGTCCTCTCTCTCCGACAACTAGGTTATTCAATGGAAGACAAACCCAATGACCTTTTGTTGGAGGCTTTCTTCTTAAGGGAAGGTGATCAAGACCCGGCATTGCTAAAGAGAATCCGAGGAGCACGGAACCAAGTGCGCAAAGGAAGGGTTGGCAAGAGGAATTGTGTCGCCAAACCTCTTTATACTCAATGGGTGAAGGAGAGGGTTAAAACAATCAAGCTACCCTTTGTGGTCATATTCCCTCCAAAACCTCCTACACCTAAACCTATTGCAACCATTCCCAACAAAGAAGTGGAGGAACTCAAAGCTAAAATTCGAGAACTCCAAAACAAAAATGGAGACTTAGAATTAAAGCACCTCCAAGCTTTGGGAGAGATCACTAGGACGAAGAGAGATCGAGATGAAGTAACAAATTCTCTCCTAGTGTGCCGAAAGCGGCTAAAAATCTCCGAGGGGAAGAGAGATTGGATAGGAGGCGGCTTGGTTAGTGCGGATGCCAACCTTGTGGCCAAGGACGAAGAGTTGGAAAGAGTCTTGCATTCCAACCAAGAGCTCAAGAAGTTCGGCGAACTAGCCATCGAAGCTCAACGGAAATGGAGGTTGAAATTTCGAGAGAAAAATCAACAGCTCCAAGAAGTAGTCAAAGACTACAAAGAGCAGCTCCAAGCCGAACGCGTCCAACGGCAAAGACATGAGAGCCTTTCTCATCAAGGGAGGCTAAAATGCAATCGTCTCGAAGCGAACATCAAGAAATTTGAAGAATACTTCGACAAGATTGCAAGAGCTCACGGGGACCATATTGCACAACTACACGATGAAATTAGAAGTGCAAGAGTCAAGCTAGACCAACGCAAGGAAGTGATTGAGTTTGTATGGCAAGACGCCACCCGATTAAGTGAGGATTTCACTAAATTGGTTGCATTCTCGAACTTGGTAATCACCCAACTTCCAAAGAAGCTAGCAAAGGCCGAGATGATCATGCCTTACTTTGTCATCCCTACGGATATCCAGAAGTTTATGAAGTTCTGCAAGGACACCATAGATTTCTATAGGGAAGAAATGGACAAAGCCGAGAAGCGAGCGGCTATTTGATTTGTAATAGCATTAGTTACACTTTGTAAACAAATGTTATCTAATCAAATAATATTTTAAAGCATTATCAATTTCCCGGCCTTTAATATTTCAAATTGCTAATATTAATTGTGCACCTTTAAATTCCTTTATAAAGCAAAATAAAAAAAAAAAAAAGACGCATGTTTTTGCATACTCATCGCATACATACATCCACATGCATCTTCATGCATTTTTCATAAAAAAAAAAACTCATTCATTTCCCTAAAAACAGTTTGAAGCAATCATAGCCCAAAAACCTGGAAAGCCCTCGGTCCAAGAACCAGATCTCCAACACTCGTACGGAACACGAGCCAACAAGCAAAGGAGCATGGAAAATTTGGAACAAACTCAAGCGGCTTTGAGACAGGAAGTTGATGAGATGAAGGGGAAGATGGATCAGATGCTAGAGTTAATGCAAACTCTATCGGCCCGAGAAAGTAACCCTCATCTAACAACGGATGCAGCCAATGTGCAATGGCCTCCTTATGGTTTACCTCCAGGATATACCCCACCATTTGAAAATGAGGGCCATGGACCACCTCCACCACCGCTCACAATCCTCGTAAGGAACGAAGAGCGTCGTCCTCAAGGAAATCCCACTACTCAGCATGAGGTTATTTCTCATAATGTGGGAGATAATCAGCCAAGACATTCTGCTCCCGACACCACCCACCAAGACAACGATACCACCCAAATGTATCGAGTTTTGGAAGAAAGGTTGAAAGTTGTCGAAGGATTCAGTTCATACGGCGCCCACAATGCTTTGGACATGTGCTTAGTGCCCGACGTGGTAATCCCTCCAAAATTTAAAGCACCGGATTTTGAAAAGTACAAGGGAATTCAATGCCCTCGGAACCATCTACGGATGTTCTGTAGGAAGATGGCGGCTTACGCAACAAACGAGACGCTCATGGTGCATGTGTTTCAAGATAGTTTGAGCGGAGCGTCATTGGATTGGTACATGCAACTTGAGCGTACCGACGTCCAAACTTGGAAGGATTTAGCCGATGCTTTCCTAAAGCAATACAAATACAATTTGGACATGGCTCCAAATAGGATGCAATTGAAAAACCTCGTACAAAGAAGCAACGAGTCCTTCAAGGAGTACGCTCAACGGTGGAGAGAACTAGCTTCTCGCATACAACCACCATTGTTGGAAAGGGAGCTTGTCGACACCTTTATGGGCACACTTCAAGGCCCATATTATGACAAAATGATTGGAAGCACATCTTCCGGCTTTTCCGATCTAGTCATGATTGGTGAAAGAATAGAGGACGGAGTAAAGAGGGGAAAGATCCAAGGCCCTCTAGAAACTCAAAGTGGAGCTAGGAGAACCCCCAGCAACTTTCATAAAAAGAAAGAGGGGGAGACGAATGTTGTTCTAGTGGGACCATCTTGCCCACCATCAAACCAAATGCCTCGCTACCACTATCCTTATGTGGCAGCAGTAACGGCTCAAGGGCATTACTCACCTCAAGTAATTCCCACAACTCCACCTCGACAACCAGCAGTGTTGCCTCAGCAAAATCAACAACAACAACAAGGCGGGTACCCACCAAGGAACCAAATGGGCCCAAAAAAATAACTATCGCAATGTACAGTTTGATCCTGTACCCATGCCATACGGTTAGATCTTGCCATATTTAATTCAAAAGGGCATGGTCGAGATAAAACCACTACCAGCTTTGGTGCCACCAAATCCACCTTGGCATGATGCCAACGCGAGATGCGAATACTGTAACGACCCTATTTTCGTATATTATATTTTTATATATTTTATTTTATTGTTTGGCTTTTAAAATTATTTTCTCGTAATCGATAAATAATTATTTAGCGCGAGCGTAAGTTCGTAATCGAGTTTTTAAGGTTTTGAGCGAATTGGGCCAAGAAGATGAATAGTAATGGGCTTGGTCATGAATAAGTGGTAATGATCAAGTGGATGAGATTTAGTGAGCTTGGATTGGATTGGATGGCTAGGATTGATCATGAGAGAGTTAGTAAGAATGGATGGCCATGATTGATTGGCTTGGATTATAAAGATTAACACAAAGACTTTTTGAACCACTATTCATTGTCTTTTGGAAAGCTGAAAACGTGAAGGAGAAGGGAGAAAAGAGAACGTGAGAAGCAAGAGGAGCTAGGGCACGAGAGAGAGCAAGAGAAAGCTTGGAACTTTCGTTGGTTCATCGATTTTGAGGTAAGAGAGGTAGTATTACTTATTCACAAGTGATAGAGAAGGGGAGAATGTCTATTTCTCCATCCCAAACTTCCTTTCACTTTGTCTAAGTTTTGATAGAAATGCTGTTAATGATTATATTATGTTCATTTGATGCTAATTGATGTTGATAGTATGTTTAATTGAAGTTATATGATGTTTATTGCTGTTGGGTATTCGACAATGATGTTGTTGTTTTAAGAAAAGCTTGCGTGAAACCCTAACAATGGTGGTTTTGTTAAGGTCATTATGTTGTGTGAGTATGAATTATATGATGTTTGAAATGGCTGTTAAGAACTAATAGAGTGTGTCTAAGGTTTTGAAAGTGGATTTGGACTTAGTAATATTAAAGACTAAGGTGTGAGACGTGATGAATATGTTTGAAATGGATAAGTTATCAAAGTGTGTGGGTTTTCCTTTGAAACCCTTATGTGTTTGAGAGTTTGATATGATTACTTGGTTTATTTGAGATTGTTGAACATGGTTGGGTATATACATGTTGTGTCTTATGATATGGCCATGAGAGCCTAGTGTTTGTGTTTGTTGTTGTTGTGATAATTATCAGAGAGCTGATAATTAGTTGTGTTGTTTGTGTTTGTTGTTGTTGTGATAATTATCAGAGAGCTGATAATTAGTTGTGTTAGTAAGTATAGTGATAAGATTATCATACATTTGCTAAGTAAATCATCATGCATTTCATGATTGTATGATACCCGGAACGGGTTATTCGATGATATCCGTGAGCGGATATGAAATCCAAGAGAGCCTGGTTATCAAGAGAGCTTGGTAAGGATATAAGTTTATCCGAATGAAATCCAAGAGAGCCAGGTTACCAAGAGAGCTTGGTAAGGATATAAGTTTATCCGAATGAAATCCAAGAGAGCCTGGTTATCAAGAGAGCTTGGTAAGGATATAAGTTTATCCGAATGAAATCCAAGAGAGCTTGGTTATCAAGAGAGCTTGATAAGGATATAAGTTTATCCGAAATGATTTGGTACCACATGTAGTAGTGAATGCATTTGAGGCATGCATCTTTTGTGACATTATGTGTGCATAATGGTTGTTAAGTGATAATTGTGGTTGATGAGTATCGTGTGTGGTTGATGAGTATCGTGTGTGGTTGACGAGTATCGTGTGTGGTTGATGAGTATCGTGTGTGGTTGACGAGTATCGTGTGTGGTTGATGAGTATCGTGTGTGGTTGATGAGTATCGTGTGTGGTTGACGAGTATCGTGTGTGGTTGATGAGTATCGTGTGTGGTTGACGAGTATCGTGTGTGGTTGATGAGTATCGTGTGTGGTTGACGAGTATCGTGTGTGGTTGATGAGTATCGTGTGTGGTTGACGAGTATCGTGTGTGGTTGATGAGTATCGTGTGTGGTTGACGAGTATCGTGTGTGGTTGATGAGTATCGTGTGTGGTTGACGAGTATCATGTGTGGTTGATGAGTATCGTGTGTGGTTGATGAGTATCGTGTGTGGTTGACGAGTATCGTGTGTGGTTGATGAGTATCGTGTGTGGTTGATGAGTATCGTGTGTGGTTGATGAGTATCGTGTGTGGTTGACGAGTATCGTGTGTGGTTGATGAGTATCGTGTGTGGTTGACGAGTATCGTGTGTGGTTGATGAGTATCGTGTGTGGTTGACGAGTATCGTGTGTGGTTGATGAGTTTCGTGTGTGGTTGATGAGTTTTGTGTTTTGTCGATTATGTGTTGTGTTTTAGTTATGTATAATAATGCGTTATTTATACATGTTTATTGGTTGTGATACTAACACTCTCTGTTTTGTGTTATGTGCTGGATCTTTGGGGATCCAGATTTTCAGGAAGACGAGCCTATCGTCGAGGAGTAGCTTTTGCTGTTTAGAAGCTTGCGTAGTGGTGAGGGCATAGCTTAGCTATCCTTACTTTTTGTACTAGGTGTTGTATCCTAGTTAGAGTTTAGGGCTCTGATAGTTGTAACACCACTTTGGGTATCTGAACGTGTATGTATAACTTTGGTAATGACCTCTGTTGTAGATATGGATGTTAGTTTTCTAATGCCGTTGGTTTGATGTCAAAACGATTTATAGAACTTGAGTTATGGTTGAATTTCTGGTGTATGTCACAGTGAATTTTTATGAGTTTTCTGCACAACTTTTCCGATTTTGAAACAAAAACTGGTACCGATCAGTACAGAATTGGCTTTGGGTGTAAACATGAAAGTTTTAGATAATTTTGTTAGCTTTCCAGTGGCTTTGGTTTGACGTGAAAATGACTTTTAGTTTTTGAGTTATGACGAAAATACTCAGAGGAGGTCTTAGTGAAACTGTGTTGTGACAGCATTTTCTTTTCATGATATTGCGTCTTTTTCATACGTCTTTGTTTTAAATTGGTCTTTGGTATGAACATGTGGGATGTTATATTGTGTTTTGAAAACGGAAAAGAAAATGAAGCAATCGTTTTCGTGTGTGTTGATATAGAAGGGGTATGAGCTGTTTGAGCATAGAAGGGGTATCCTGTATAGAAGGGGTATCGTCTCTGTTTTCTGTTTGTTATTTTTTTTTCCGCTGCTGTTTGTGAATCAAATATGTTTTGATCTGTTGATGTTTATGAAAATGCGTTTTCATTATGTTGTAACTTCCTATGTCCTTAACGTTTTGTTTTATTAAAGTTAATAATCGGCGGTTAAGGGTTAGGGTGTTACAAATACCACGCGGGGTCCCCCGGGCACAATATTGAAGGATGTAAAGCATTCAAATACAAGGTCCAGAGTCTCATTGACCGGAAGCTGTTATCCTTCAAGGAGGAGAACCCCAATGTAAAAAATAACCCATTACCGGGGCATGCGGGTCCCTCTGTAAATGCGGTGGAAGAACAAGAGGACTTTGGCCCAATCAAGGAGGTAGCCAATGTGAAGACTCCCCTGTCAATCATAAGGGAGCGATTAACCGGTTTTGGTTTGTTCGAGGAGATTCACGCCGATTGCGAAGCCTGCAAAATCAACCCGGACAAGTGCGGAAAATTGAAGAGTTGTCTTCAAGAGCTAATGGACCAAGGTTGGATCCAAATGGGCTATATAAAGGATAGCACGGACGTTGCTACCTTGGAGTCTCATGACCCAAAACCTCTCGAAATCCCATACCAAAGGAGAGAGGTACCAATACCTATACAGCCCATAACATTCCACGTGCCGGCACCCTTCTCTTTTGAAAGCACGAAGAAGGTACCATAGAATTACCAACCTGTGGCCTATGTGGAAGGAAAACCACTAGCAAAAATTGAATCCAGCATCACTAACATTACCGGTGTTGGAGGAATGACAAGAAGTGGTAGATTCTTCGCTCCGAAAGAACTCGGGAAGATACCAGCCGTACTACCAAGAGAGCCGCTCAAAGAAAAGAGCGTGGAGGAAAATGAGAACCAAGTGGGACCATCTCAAAAAGCAGCCCCACAAAAAGAGGCCGAAGAGTTCCTAAGAATAATCCAAAAGAGCGAGTATAAAATCATCGACCAACTAGGTCAAACTCCCTCCAAAATCTCCATGCTATCCCTACTACTAAGCTCGGAAACACACCGAGAAGCATTACTGCGGATCATCAGTGAGGCACATGTCACCAAGGACATCCATGTGGACCAATTCGACGGGATAGTCGGAAATATTACCTCGAGTAGGTACTTGGGTTTCAACGGCGATGAGCTACCCGACGAGGGGCATATTCACAACCGCGCCTTGCATATCTCCGTGAAATGCATGGACCACATCCTCTCTCGAGTGTTAGTGGACACGGGGTCATCATTGAACGTCATGCCCAAGACTACCCTTCTAAAGCTATCATGTGAAGGGACAGTAATGAAGCCCAGCGCCTTGGTGGTAAAAGCTTTCGATGGGTCGAGAAGAGCCGTCGTAGGAGAGATCGACTTACCAGTCCAAATCGGGCCTCAGGTCTTCTCCATAACCTTCCAAGTCATGGATATTAATCCAACTTACAGTTGTCTTCTCGGACGACCATGGATTCATGCTGCCGGAGCCATCACCTCTACCCTACACCAAAAACTTAAGTTCATCATCGATAACCAGATGATTGTAGTTTCCGGGCAAGAGGATATGTGGTAAGCCATCTTTCGTCATTCCGTTATATAGAAACGGACGAAGAAGCTGTGGATGTTCCCTTCCAATCTTTGGAAGTGGCGAATGTCGTGACTTTGAGCTCAAAGCCCAAGAAAGAGGCTAGGACAGCCATGTCATCATGGAGGGCAATAAGAGAGGCCCTAGAAGAGAGCCGACCTACCGGATGGGGCAAATAAGTTGACGTACCGGAGAAGAAGAATCGCTTCGGGTTGGGATATCATCCATCAACCGAAACCTCCTCAAAGCCTCCAAAGCAAGGGATCCTCCCCATTTTGGAAACGTTTAGCAGTGCGGGTTTTATCAATGAAGATCAAATGGCTCTGCTTGAAGACGTGGATGAAGACGTGCCTGATTTGGTGTACCGTTGTGCTTCGGATGAAGCTTTGAACAATTGGAGGGCTATCGCAATTCCCGAGATCATTACCAAGCTCAAGTAATAAACCATGTTTGTTTTTACTTTTAAAAAAAAAAATCATTTAGCTCTGCCCAAGGCAAATGATTAGTCGTGTGGGGCCCCCATGTTTTAAAGTTATTTTCAGTCATGAATAAAATCACTCTTTTATGTTCATTTGAGTTTCTTTTTTTCTTTTTTGCATTTGTTTTAAAAAAAAATTTGCTACAAAAAACCTAAAATCAAATCATACTCATGCAGATCTACAAATCCACCCTCCAAAAACAACACTGCCTTAATCCCTTATGACTTCGATTTCCCAATTAATCAAACGGAAGATAATGAAGAGGACGATTATGAACCGCCTGAAGAATTGTCCAGACTTGCAAATCAAGGGGATAGGGTAATACAACCCCACCAAGAATCAGTTGAAAAAGTCAACTTGGGGACCGAAGAAGATAAGAAAGAGGTCAAGATAGGAGCCTCCCAGCATGAGGATGTGAAAGGAAAGTTTGTTAAGCTTCTACAAGAGTATGTGGATGTATTCGCTTGGTCGTATCAAGACATGCCAGGTTTAGACCCTAACATCGTCATACATAAACTGCCACTCAAGCCAGAATGCCCACCAGTAAAGCAGAAATTGAGGAGAACTCGACCCGATATGGCTCTCAAGATCAGAGAGGAGGTCAAAAAGCAATTCGATGCCGGCTTTTTAGCCGTAACCAAGTATCCGACATGGGTTGCCAACATTGTGCCAGTTCCAAAGAAGGATGGCAAGGTTAGAATGTGTGTGGATTACCGGGACTTGAATAAAGCAAGCCCAAAGGATGATTTCCCGCTACCACATATCGACATATTGGTGGACAACACTGCCCAATTCTCAGTCTTCTCCTTTATGGATGGCTTCTCGGGATATAACCAAATCAAGATGGCTCCAGAAGACATGGAGAAAACCACATTTATCACCCCATGGGGAACTTTCTGCTATAAGGTGATGCCTTTTGGATTAACAAATGCCGGGGCAACATACCAAAGAGCAATGGTAACTCTTTTCCACGACATGATCCATAAGGAAATTGAGGTCTACGTCGATGACATGATTGCCAAATCCCAAACGGAGGAGGATCATATAGTCCATCTACAAAAGCTTTTCGAACGCCTGAGAAAATTCAAGCTGCGCTTAAATCCTAACAAGTGCACATTTGGTGTTAGATCCGGAAAGTTATTGGGTTTCATCGTCAACCAAAGGGGTATTGAAGTGGATCCTGACAAAGTAAAGGCCATCCAAGAAATGCCAGCGCCAAATACCAAGAAAGAGGTCAGGGGTTTCTTAGGAAGATTGAACTACATCGCTAGGTTCATCTCACACATGACAGCTACCTGCGAACCAATCTTCAAACTGCTAAGGAAAAAACAAGCCGTTCATTGGAACGAAAATTGCCAAGAGGCGTTTGACAAGATCAAACAATACCTGCAAGAACCACCAATTTTAATACCTCCGGTTCCGGGTAAACCCCTCATCTTATACCTAACCGTACTTGAAGGATCAATGGGTTGTGTGTTAGGACAACAAGATGAAACAGGAAGGAAAGAGCACGCAATCTACTACCTAAGCAAGAAGTTTACCGACTGTGAATCAAGGTATACTTCGCTTGAAAAGACTTGCTGCGCTTTAGCATGGGCTGCTCGACGCTTAAGGCAATACATGTTGACCCATACAACGTGGTTGATATCGAAGATGGATCCCATCAAGTACATCTTCGAAAAGCCTGCCTTCATAGGGAAGATAGCCCGTTGGCAAATGCTGTTGTCTGAGTACGACATCCAATACGTTGCTCAAAAAGCTATCAAAGGGAGTGTTTTATCTGAGCACCTTGCTCACCAACCATTGGAGGATTATCAACCCATACAATTTGACTTCCCGGATGAAGATGTCGTAGCTTTGAATGACGAAAAGGTCACAAGCGATGATGAAGGACCAGAACCGAGAGCTCGATGGAAGCTCGTTTTCGACGGCGCCTCAAATGCCATGGGGCACGGGATCGGGGCAGTTTTAATCTCCCCAAGAAATGGATACCAACCCTTCACAGCAAGGTTATGCTTTGACTGCACCAATAATATGGCAGAATATGAAGCATGTATCCTAGGCCTCGAAGCAGCAATTGATCTAAGGATCAAAACCCTTGAAATATACGGTGGCTCAGCTTTAGTCATCTATCAAGTCAAAGGAGAATGGGAAACAAAACATCCCAATTTGATTCCCTACCGTGCCCGGGTTGTAGAATTGATGGAGCATTTTGATGAAATCACTTTCCATCACATACCTCGAGAAGAAAATCATGTGGCAGATGCTTTGGCTACATTATCATCAATGTACCAAGTGAATTTCCACAATGAGGCGCCAATCATAAGGATGGATCGTAGAGACAAACCGGTTGTATGTGCATCAGTCGAAGAAGGACTTGACAACAAACCCTGGTTCTACGACATCAAGCGATACCTCGAAGAGCAAGAGTATCCAGAAAATGCCTCACAGACCGACAAGAGAACCCTCAGGAGATTGGCATCCCAGTTCTTCCTCAGCGGAAATACCCTCTACAAAAGAAACTATGACATGGTCTTGCTCAGATGTGTGGATAAACATGAAACGGACATGCTCATCAAAGAAATCCACGAGGGATCATTCGGAACCCATGCCAATGGGCATGCAATGGCAAAGAAAATCCTAAGGGCGGGCTATTACTGGCTAACCATGGAAGCTGACTGTTTCTGCTATGCCAAGACTTGTCACAAGTACCAAATTTACGCCGACAAGGTGCATGTACCACCAACTCCCCTAAATGTCATGACCTCACCTTGGCCATTCTCTATGTGGGGCATAGACATGATTGGAATGATCGAGCCCAAAGCATCAAATGGACATCGCTTCATCCTCGTTGCCATTGACTATTTCACCAAATGGGTAGTAGCAGCTTCGTATGCAAACGTAACCAAACAAGTGGTAGCCCGTTTCATCAAAAAGGAAATCATTTGTCGTTACGGCACTCCCCATAGAATCATCACCGATAATTGGGCAAACCTAAACAATAGGACAATGAAGGAGTTGTGCAAAGATTTTAAGATTGAGCACCATAATTCCTCACCTTACCGGCCAAAGATGAACGGTGCGGTAGAAGCAGCCAATAAGAACATAAAGAAAATCATCCAAAAGATGGTGAAAACATATAAGGATTGGCACGAGATGTTTCCCTTTGCGCTACATGGCTACAGAACAGCCATTCGCACTTCAACCGGGGCAACCCCTTTCTCCTTAGTATACGGTATGGAAGCTGTACTTCCCATTGAGGTTGAAATCCCTTCGTTAAGGGTCTTGATGGAAACCAAGCTAGAAGAAGCTGAATGGGTCCAAACAAGGTTCGACCAACTGAATCTCATAGAGGAAAAGCGTCTGACAGCAATATGTCATGGACAACTCTATCAAAGGAGACTCAAGAGGGCATTTGACAAAAAAGTCCGTCCTCGAGAATTCAAAGAAGGAGACCTAGTGCTCAAGAAGATATTACCTATCCACAAAGATCCCCGAGGGAAGTGGACTCCCAGCTATGATGGACCGTACGTGGTAAAGAAAGCCTTCTCTGGCGGAGCCTTAATCATTACCACTATGGACGGAGAAGAGTTCCCACTTTCAATAAACTCTGATGCAGTCAAGAAGTATTATGCCTAAGAAAAAAGAGAGAAAAGCTCGCTGATCGAAAACCTGAAAAGGCTGTCTAGGCAAAAATTAAGGACATCAAAAAAGGAAATACACCCCGGTGGACTGAAAACTCGAAAGAGCAATCCAGGCAAAAGTTAGGGGGTCAACAAAAAGAAGAAAGGCAATGACTGCAACATCCAAGCTCAGGACAAGATTCAAGAGGAGAGGAATCGGTCTCGTCAGCGTCTTCCAAAATTTCAAAGTCATAAGGAAAATAGCATGTGTTGTACCAAAACAACCCTCAAACAAATTTTCTTTTTGCTTTTTTCTTGTCTTTCTCTACCTTTTTCCCCCAGAGAAGTAATCACTTCTCACTTCATGTATTGTTACCCATTCAAGAAATCAAGTCTGCATTGAATAAAATTCCTTTTTATTATTTTTATGTTCTCATTAGCGCATAAAATTTTGTTTTATTCATGATAAAAATGCATTGAAACATGGGAAATAACAACAAAAACTTGCAAAAAAAAAAAAACAAATGTTGTTTTATTTGAATTTTCGTAAATGTCGAAAGAATTGCGGCAATTCCCCCCAATATTGCACCAAAAGACTCATGCTCTTCAGCAAAGGCAAGTGCATAGCTCACGGCACGTGAAGCCCAAAGATCCCAAGGGTCGGAGGAACAAAATTCCCCAGTCAAAACACCCCAAACATCTCTTCCATCAACCAAGGCTGGATATCAATCATGCTTCCAAAATGATCCTTATATCCCCATGAAGCCCAAGTCTTATTGACATCCCCCAGGGAGTCTCAACCCAAAAAAGGCCCAATCATCATTGGCAATCACAAACACAAATCCCCAGAAAAAGCCCAACCATGCTTGGCATCTACTCACATCCAAATACAATTTCACCCAAAGACCGACTCTGCTCGGGACCCAATCATAATCACCCAGCGTCCAACACGACGTCTGCATTCATAATACATGCATCATATCAAACTCATTCATACATGCATATCCAAATTATTCATAATACATGCATTTCATATTCATGTCATGCATCCTCAACTAGGATTCTCCAGTGAGTATCACATATTCACCAGCATCCATCAATCATCTCTAAGTGTTCCCAGTGGACCTATCCCAGAGCTTCCCCAGTAAGTTCTCTTAGAATAACCCCGGCGGTTTTCTTCCCAACCTTATCACATCCCCAAGTGACCTACTCACGGCCATTAGGATGCCCCAGCTGAGTTTTCCCAAAACAAAAGTCAGATTGAGTCTACCTCATATCATACCATATTGCATAACATATTGCATAAAACAACATGAAGCATGTCATGCATCATACAATCATGTTTCCCTTTTCAACAATCTAAGTACTAGCCACGCCTAGAGACGATTACACTATCCCCACAGCGGTAGGTCCTATTTCCCCACATAAGTCTAAAGCACCTATTCAGGCGACGACTTTTTCAGATCCGATCACCTGATTAGGTGACGATCATGTCAGATTGAAATCACTTGTTTAGGTGACAATCTTTTTACCTTGCGAGCGTTCATACACGTCTCGAGGATTCAGGCCACCTGTTTAGGTGACGATCCTTTATCCTTTTATCTTTTTCAGATTAAGGCCACCTGTTTAGGTGAAGATCCTTTATCTTTTTCAGATTAAGGCCACCTGTTTAGGTGACGATCCTTTATCTTTTCCGGATTGAGGCCACCTGTTTAGGTGACGATCCTTTATCCTTTATTTTTGTCGGATTAAGGCCACCTGTTTAGGTGACGATCCTTTATCTTTTTTCAGATTGAGGCCACCTGTTTAGGTGACGATCCTTTATCTTTGTCCGATCAGATCACCTGTTTAGGTGGCGATCATTTTACCCTTTCAGATCCAACCAGTTGTTTAGGTGGCGATCTTTTACCTTTCGAGAGTTCATACACGTCTCGTGATCTTTTACCTTTCGAGCATTCATACACGTCTCGCGATCTTTTACCTTTCGAGCGTTCATACACGTCTCGCTATCTTTTACCTTTCGAGCGTTCATACACGTCTCGCAATCTTTTACCTTTCGAGCGTTCATACACGTCTCGCGATCTTTTACCTTTCGAGCATTCATACACGTCTCGCAATCTTTTTACCTTTCGAGCGTTCATACACGTCTCGCAATCTTTTTACCTTTCGAGCGTTCATACACGTCTCACAGTCTTTTTACTTTTCGAGCGTTCATACACGTCTCGCAGATTGAAATCACCTGATTAGGTGACAATCTTTTTCTCTTCAGATCCAATCGCCTAACCTTTCGAGCGTTCATACACGTCTCAGATGTTTAAGTGACGATCTTTTACGCTGCACCTATTTTTTCTATTTTCTACAATCTTTTCTGTCATACCCCAATTTTTGACCTAAAATTTCTTTTATACTCGTCTTTTTGGTTCGGAATTTTTCGTCGTCTTAGACGAAATTTCAACAGAGAGGTATTTTAAAATACCTCATTTTTTTTAATTTCGGTCGGGTCCGTCTTTTGTTTTTATTATTATTTTTATTTTATTTTTATTCTTTTAAATGTTTTATTATTATTTTATTTAGTGCTATTATTATTATTTTTTTAGTTACCTTTTTTAATTTTTACAGTCTGACCTTTTGTGGAGAAGATTTTTTTTTCTTCATAAAATTAATGTGTTTTAATTTGTCACTTATTTGTTCATTAATTTGTCCATTATTGAGTATTATTGTCACTTAATTTGTCAAGCTGACTTTTATTGAGTATTAGTGTTGGCATTTAGTATTTTAACACAGTAGCAGCACAGCCAGAGGGGGAGCCAATTTAGTCAATTCAGAAAAACCTCGAGCACAAAAAATCAGATACCAACACCCAAGTCACTAGTCATACTGAAACTAAAAAACATCACCCAGCCATTATCAGCATAAAAACAAAACAGTCACGCCTCCCCCCCCAAACTTCCCACAGCCGCGGCCATAACCTCCTCCACCTCTCCATACCACACACGGTCACCACATACCCCACTCCCAAATCCTAAACCGCATACGCAA
Organism: Medicago ruthenica; assembly: GCA_018208015.1. Classification (NCBI taxonomy): domain Eukaryota; kingdom Viridiplantae; phylum Streptophyta; class Magnoliopsida; order Fabales; family Fabaceae; genus Medicago; species Medicago ruthenica. The sequence continues at coordinate 65,511,783 of CM031376.1, read as the reverse complement.
AAAAAAAACCATCCACTACAACTCTAAACCCATACCACCGTACTCCCTATCACAAACACAAAACGAAAACCAGCCGCGGCCTCCTCTCATTAACCACCAAACAACACACACGAAACCGTACAAACCATCACACCAACATCTAAACCCACAACAGCAACACAGAACCATACACCAACCCATCACCGGCCGAACCAAGAGAAAAAACCAGCAGCACAAAACCGAGGTAGTCCCTTTTTTCAAAAAGTTTCAGATCTAGAGTTTATTCTACAGAAATTCGAAAATCTAAAACCGAATAAAGAAAGAGGAGAGGGAGAGGGTTCGAAAATATTTTTTTTTTTAAAAAGAGGGTTTTTTCCTTCTCTGGCGCGGTGGCGCCGCCCCCCTGGGCTGGCCGGCCGCCGCGCCGGAGCCACTTCCGGCCAGGCATGTTTACAGAGAGAGTTGAGAGAGAAGGAGAGAAGAAGGGAGTAAGAGAGAGAAAGAAGTGAAAGAAATGGGAAATTTTTGCTGATTTTTTTAAATATATACCACCAAATCAAGCCAAAGCCCACGGCCCAATTTGCTTCTTTCTTCATTTCTGCTTTCTTTCTGCTCTCTACACCCCCATTTCTGCTCATAGTACCCCCTGTCCCTTTTTTATCTCTTTTTTATTCTTCTTATCATTTCTTGCATTTTAATTTGTTACATCCTTACTTATTTTCATGCATTTTTATTTCATTGCATTACCTTATAGTAGTTCATGCATTTTTATTTTTATTTTTATTTTATTTTCCTTTTATTTCATGCATTTTCATTTTAGTTTTATCCTTAGTATATTCATTTTCATGCATTTGCAATTTTGTTTATCATTTTGTCATTTTTATTCCATTTTATTAGAATGTATTTAGGTACAATGTAAATATAAATGAGAATATGCACTGACACCCACACTCTATTTATTTCGCTTTATGTCTTTTATTTTTATTTTATTTCGCTTTACAAACAAAAAATACAAAAATATTAGGTTAGTTTAAATTTCAAAAGGGTTTCGTGGTGATCCAACGTCACTACAAAATTTTCTCACGTTTAACTTTTTAGTTATGTTTTTAGTCTCAAGTTCATTATCAAAAAAAACAAAAACATTCAAATAATAAAGAATCACAAAAAATCTTTTCTTAAATAAACCTTGATTTTCAATCAAGTGTCCTTTTTTCTCTTTTACTTTCTTTGAATAACCATTAATCCACTTTAATAATACTTGAATCATTTTCAAAATTAAAAAACACAAACCAATCTCCTTTTGCCACTTGGCTTTTTATCTTTAAAACCTTTTTTAAAACCAATAAAAAACACAAAACAAATCAACCGTCATTTTTACCCCGAACTACGAGGTTTTGATCCCTCACAGGTACGTAGGCAGATGACCTTGTCCTTCCAAATCATAAAAAGTACAAAAAAAACATTTTTATTTTTCCTCACTACTCTAATTCATTCTTTTCTTTCTTTTAAAAAATAAGCAAGTTATAGCCAAAATAAATAAATAAAATCAAGAGGTTCTCGTAGAGTACTACGAACGTTTAGGGTGCTAACACCTTCCCTAAACGTAACTAACCCCCGAACCCTAAATCTTTTAATTTGTGGTAATTTAGAACTTTTTCCCATTTTCTTTTAAAATTAAAAGTTCAGTCGTGAAATAAAATTAGTGAGTCAACGCTAATCAATAGCTTGATCTCCGAAAATCACCGCGTCATTTTCGTACCGCGAAGGACAAAATTCGGGTCCTTCTTTTACTTAATTGATCTTCGCAAAGAGTTCATGAGATGCCCTTGGCACTCACACACTCTATGCAAAGGCACAATTAAGTAGGGGCAGCTGTTGTACCCTAATTTCGTCCTAAGCCTTTCCAAAACAATTTTCAAAAAAATCAAAAAAAAGAGGAGAAAAGTCAAAGTCAACAAAAGTCAACCAAAAAAGTCAACATTTCAAAAATGGTAACTTCGCAGTGCGAAGTCCACTTCGCACTGCGAAGTATGCGATTTTTCTGCAGATTTTTGATTTCTTTGATTTAATTCCAGTTTTTGTTACATATTATTTTCATTATTATTTTCATCATCATTCATGGCCAATTGGGCTCAGCAAAGCCAAAATTAAAGGACTTGCCATTAATGCCAAGGAAAGAAGCTTTTTCTTCCAACCTAGCATGTGCCAAGCAAGTGGGCTTGCCCTTGGGCAGCTCTTGTCCCTCCCAAGTGACCTGCTACTGACCCTAAGGTTGTCAGCCACCAGCTTGTGGACTTTCTTCCTGCTTTCTTCCCCCAAAACCAGTAAAACCCAGCTGGTTTTCACTTGCAAAAAGCTGTTTGGTGTGCCCTGTTTTCAGCTGGATTTCTCCTCCCACACACCAGCCCACATGCTCTTTTTGCTTCCCCCAACCTCTATGTACATGGTAGTACATGTTTTCCTTGCTTGACCTTCCAAGATTGCAAGGATTGATCCCAAGAATCACCCAATTGCAGCTGCCCTGTTTTTTCAGTTTTTTCTCATCATTTCAGCTGCATTTTGTGGCTAAAATCAGTCCAGGTCTTGACCCTTGGCACAAGGCAAGGTTACCTCTTCACTTTTGCATTAAATGCAAAGTGATTTAGCCTGATCCTAGCCCACAAATCAGCTGGATTTTGGGGATTTCTAATGATGGAATTAATTTGGTTTTGGCCTATAAATAGGAAGCAATGCCCAAGGTTACAAGCACTACTACACACTCTTGATACACTTGTTTACACTTACAAACAACCAGAGAAAACCATCACTAAACACTAGCAAAAAACCAATTCCAACACAAATCTTTACACAAGTTCATTGCTCCAAATCAACAACATTCAAAACCTTGCAAGAACTTCAACAATCCAAGTTCATTTCACTCCCTTTGCAGCAGGAGCTTTGCTAGGATCTCTGTAAGTGTTCTAGGTCCTTACCTTGCATTTATAATTGTGCTTGCATCCTAATTTGGTTCAAAACCTTTTTGCTCTAAAAAACCCCTTTTGAATTTCAAAAGAAATCCCAAGGTTTGCAAAACACTCAAACTGGTTTGTCCAGCTCTTTTCATTGCAAAACTCAAAGCTTTTCACTCTCCTAAAAGGTTCTGAGTTAGTTCAGAAGTTGTTTCTGAACAACAGTTCAGAAACAGCTTCTGAACTCAAATTTTCGCATTGTTCGCAGTGCGAAGTCATGGTCGCAGTGCGACCATGACAGAACTCAGAATCTGAGTTTAGGCTCCCAAATGGCCAATTTTTTGAGGTTCTAGTCCAAGAGCTCAGAGCCTAAGAGGTTTAAAACTCATTTTATCCAAACCATGTCAAGAATTTTGCATAATATTGGAAAATTCGCAAGTTCGGGTAACACTTTTTTAGGTAACTTGCAAAACAAGTTACGCTCACAAACTTTCAAATAAACTTGAGCAATTAAGCTATGTTCACCATTTTTAAAACCAAACATGAACAAGAGCCTTGTTCATGATTTTCAAATCAAGCGTGAACATAAGCCGAACTTTGTTCGCTTTTCAAAATCGTTTCAAAATTGAGCCGAACTTGTGCGTTTTTCACAATTTTGTTAAAGCCTTTTCATTTTGAGTTTCAAACCAAGTGTTTTTGATAAACTTTGGGATTTCTAAGAAATTCAACCAAAAACTTGAATGAAAAAGGGATGGTTTGACGTATGTCTCTCCATTGCCCCGATTGTACGAATGCGTGACGTATGTCTCGTCGTTCGGACAATCGTCATTCCATTTTCAACGCATCCGACCATACCAAACAAATTCTTGGCCCCTTGTGGTCAATCCAAACCTTTTCGACTCGTTTGAGTCACTTCGGTCAATGTTCGACTCGATTGAGTCCATTGTACCCGTTCTTGATCCCGTTGGATCAATCGAACCTTTTCTCGACTCGTTTGAGTCACTCCGGTCAATGATCGACTTGATTGAGTCCATTGCACCCCTTTTGGTCCCATAACGACCAATTCGAACCCTTTTACCCAACGGACATGTTTTACCTATTCTAAGCGCGATTCGTAGACAAACGCTTAAGCCTCCCATGCGCGAGCATACAAGCTATACGCTTAAGTCTCCCATCCGCGAGCATACAAGCTACGTTTAATCGCAAGAGTACGGTCAAAACATCGTTCATTTAAAAATAACCAACATATGTACGTTTTTCTACCAAAGAACTACGTACGCTTTGAATTCTCCGACTACTGGGAGATACGTAGGAGCAAGATCGCCATCTTGTCAAGCGCAATAATAAAAAACAAACTTTTCCCCTTTTATCATATTTTCTTTTTCCCTTTAATATAGACAAGCATGCACGCAAAACATTTAAAAACATTTTTAGCTTTAGCCAAATAGGAGGTTCCCGTTGAGTACAACGAACGTGAGGGGTGCTAATACCTTCCCCTTGCATAATCGACTCCCGAACCCGACAATGGTTGCGATGACCAGTCCTTTTCCTCATCGTAAAGGGTTTTATTATCGTTTCCCTTCAAATAAAAAAACTTAAGGGTTTATCAACGTTCCCTTTAAACAAAAACTTTGGTGGCGACTTCACAAAAGCCTCCCGAGCGTTCGTACATGTCTCGGGGGATTGCGCGTTTTTAACGAGAGCGCACAGCTTGCTTGCATACTTTGATTTTACCAAACATTTAGCCAACACATATATATCCAACACTGTAATTTTGGGCTCTGAGCCATAAGTTAATTTTTTAAAAATTTAATTAACTTAGGAGAACCTCTTCTCATCTTTAGCCTCTGAACCTCAAACTGTGAGATAATTCTGAATGTTACTTGTTATTGATTAAAAACTGAATTTAATTAACCTGGATAGAACTCAGGGGGAGCTTACAAACCTCACCTTGTGAACTATCAGACTCAGGGGGAGCTTACAAACCTTGGACCCTATAGTCAACTTGTTAATTAAGTTAACAACAATTTTCTATTAATACCTGTGTTTGCAATCATCAAAAAGGGGGAGATTGTTGGAACAAAATGTGTAAACAATACCTCTTTTGAGTTTTGATGATAACAAGGTATTAAAAAGAAAATTGGATATGCTAATACTTGTTTCAAGTGTGCAGGACCTTAGACTAAAAATTATTCAAGTATAAATCAAGTTTGGTACTAAAGGAACAAGTTTAAGAGCAAAGAAATATTGTTGGAAGCTTGTGTTTCAAGTCTGAAGCTGAAGGATCAGAAGCTGATGGATTAGAAGCTGAAGACTCGGACTCTGAAGTCTGAAGGATCAGAAGTTGAGGATCAGAAACTGAAGACTCTTAAGTCTGAAGGATCAGAAGCTGAAGACTCATACTCTGATGTATCAGAAGTCAACTAGTGTAACTGTCATCAAGGACATAGTACAATCACGACCTCTGCAAACTTCTCAGAGTCAGAAATGTTCTCTACAACTTTGTCTCCTTGGACAAAACATCCAATCCATTTTAACGAAAGGATTCAAACAGTATTCTTCATGGTACGTATTCCAAATCAAGGAATAAATCAACGTTGGATCAAGCTTCAAATCAAACGACTCTATTGATGATATGGCACCTTCTCAATATCTCTCTACTCCTCTATATAAAGGACTGAAGACTTGAAGAAACGTTACTGAACAAGAAGACTCTGCCAATTTCTTACAAGTGCCAAAACTCTGTTAAATTCTATACGCATCCAATACTTAGAAATTATTACAAACTTTCTTATCTTAGAATTTCTTAAGTCTAGAGTCTGACAACTGTGTTGTATTTTGTGAACACCACTGATACTATATCAAGTGTTCAATTCAAACATATTTCTTTGTAACTCTGTTTGCTTAGAAGTCTCTTGCTTTTGTGCTTGAGCAATCAGAAGTCTCTTGATGTGTGCTTGAGCAATTAGAAGTCTCTTACTTTGTGTTTGAGCATCTGGAAGTCTCTTGCTTTTGTGCTTGAGCAATTTGTAATTGACGCGGTGATTTTGGATATCAAGCTATTAGTTAGCGTTGACTCGCAATTTTAAGTTCACCACCGATCTTTTATTTTTCCGAGGAAAAGGGGGAAAGTTCGAAAAAACCCTATTTTTTATAGATCAAAGGTCTGAGGGTTGTTTACGCAAAGGGAAGGTATTAGAACCCTAAACGTCTATAGTACTCTATAGGAACCTCTTGTTTTTATTTATCCTTATGCTAAATTGATTATTCGCTTGTAAAGAAAAGCCTAAGTGTAAAAAAAAACTTAAAGTGATGAGATTAAAAGAAAGGAAAATGTTTTTGTTATTTTGTTGATTTCGAAAGACAAAGTCTTTTGCCTACGTACTCGAGCGGGATCAAAATCATGTAGTTCGGGGTAAAAAAGCCGAGTGAGTTGTTTTGATTGATTTTAAGGTTTTGAAAATGTTTTTGAGAAAGATAAGAGGCCGTCAAACGCATAAAAGTGAAATTCTGGCTGAAACTTGAACAATACGAAAAACACAGCACAATCACACAGTATCAGAAGCAACAATATAAAAGTGCAGAAAGTAAAAGCACACAGATATTTGTTAACCCAGTTCGGTGTAAACACCACCTACATATGGAGGATACCAATTCAGGAAGGAAATCCACTATTGGAATTAATCCTAAGACTCAAGACACAGACCCCCATGTTCCTAGTCTTCTGACTTAATCTCCTATAGTTCTGATTTCTACCCAACACCTGAGTATAAGAAACCCCCTTCTTACTTCCTATTCAAGTAACAACCCAGTTACTAAACAGCTTCTGAATAACTACCCAGTTTATGAAGAAACACTTCAAAATAACAAAGACATCATTCATACTTAAAAGCTTAGAATGATTTACAACTCAAAACTTCTAAACCAACTCTGATGAGTGGTGTACAAATAAAACCTAAGTTTAAAAACACAAAGACTCAAATTCTCTGATTTCTAATACTCTCTTCTTTAACTTCAATAGCAGCAACACATCTCCTTAAATAGGCTTCAGCAATCATATAATTCTGGAACAAATCTTCTCTGAAATACACTTCTAAAATTCTGCAAGGCTTGAAAAGGAAACAATATAATTCTGACTTCTATCTTGCAAAGATTCTTCACAAATATATTCAAACATAAAACACGAAGCCAATCTTCTCAAGATCTTCAACAAATTAATCAGCCTTTCTAGAAAACTTCAGCCATAATAAATCTTCAGCAAATCTCCATAAGATACGCACAGAATTAATGCAGAAAAACCCAGCTTCTGAAATCAGCTTCTGAAGTCCAGCTTCTGAAGGTCAACGCTGGTCAACGTCTGAACAGTGCGTTTGAAGTACTGTTCAGCGTCTGAAGGCCATTTCTGCGTCTGAAGTACTGTTCAGCGTCTGAAGGCCAAAACTGCGTCTGAAGGTCCAATCTGCTTCTGAAGGCCATTTCAGCTTCTGAACCTCCTCAAATTCAATTTCTTGCTTCTGAAGACTTCTTAAACACATGGAGATGCTTTGCTTGAACACTTTGATTTTACCAAAACATGCAGCCAACATCTAAATACTCAACAAGAAGAATAAAAGTGTGAGTTGGATTGATTTCAAATTGAAGAAAAAGTTTGAAATGATTAAAGTTGATTAAAGTTTGATTAAGGAAAAAGGCACTTGGTTTGAAATCCAAAGTTGATTTTTTTTTGGATTTTGATTATATGAAATGTTTTTGATTTTGACTATTTGATTTTTTTTTTGAAAATTTTGATTAGTTCCTAAGGTCCAGACACTAGAGTAAGCTGAGATAAACTAAAGCGCGCCGGATCCCTCAAAATGACGTTGGATCAAGTGAGGGTCATTTTCCTCGGATACGGTCATTATTAGCATTTTTATCGTTTCGACATTGTAACGCCTAGAATTTAATTTTATTATTTTATTGAATTATAATGAATTAATATAATTTAATAGATTAAATAGAATTAAAATGGCATTAAGGGCATTATGGGAAATTAAGAAAGAGGGAAGTGGAATAGAAAAAGAGGTATACGCGTGAAGAGGTTTCATTTGTTGTGTTTTCACGTGAAACAGAGAAGAGAAAAGAGGAGAAGCAGAGCCAAGGAAGAAGGTGAAGAACTTGAGAAGAGGAAAAGCTGAAGGGGGCGATTTCTTCATAACAAGGTAAGGGTGGGACTAGCTTCTATAAATCTAAGTTTCATAATCCCTAAATTTTGATTTAACATGTTAATGTTGGTGAATTTGGGAATTAGGGTTGTTGATTATGATAAACTAATGATGGAATGTTAAATTGATGATTTCTATGTTGAGATGTTGATTTTGTTGTGATTCTATGGTGTTGTTACTGATTGGTGCCATGCTTATGCATAAATTGATGAAGTTTTGAATGTTCATAAACATGTGTCAGATGAATGAGTTGTTGGATGATTTTGATGTTAAAGTTGCTTTTCCTGAGTTTTCTTATCTCTGCCCCGAATTTTGAAATAAAAACTGGTATTGATCGGTACAGAATTGGTCTTAGGTGTAAACACAAAAGTTGTAGGTATGGATGTTAGTTTTCTAATGCCGTTGGTCTGACGTCAAAACGATTTATAGAACTTGAGTTATGGTCAAATTACTGCACGTAGGTCACAGTGAATTTTTATGGACTCTCTGCACAACTTTTCCGAATTTGAAACGAAAACTGGTATTGATCGGTACAGAATTGGCCTTGGGTGTAAACATGAAGGTTTTAGATAATTTTGTTAGCTTTCCAGTGGCTTTGGTTTGACGTGAAAATGACTTTTAGTTTTTGAGTTATGATGAAAATACTCCAAGGAGGTCTTAGCGAAATTGTACGGTGACAGCATTCTCTGTTTCATGTTTTTGCGTCTTTTTCACACGTCTCCGTTTTAAATTGGTCTTTGGTATAAACATGAAAGTTGTTGATAATTGTGATAATGATGTGTTGTGATAATGATGTGTGATGATAACGATGTGCTGTGATAATGATTTGTTGTGATGATGATGATAACGATGATGATGTATATGATGATGAAGTTGTTGTTGACGTTGTATTTGTTGTAAATGTTGCATTGTCGAGTCCAGTACATATGCATTAAGTGATGGGGGTGTATGCCCGACATGTCTATTATGACATTATGAATTAAGTGATGGGGGTGTATGCCCGACATGTCTATATGACATTTACGATGGGGGTGTATGCCCGACATGTCCTATTATGACATATTTTGCGATGAATTGGTACCACATGCATGTTGCATACTTGAGTCAGTGATGTTGCATTGTTGAGTCGGTCGATGTTATTGTATTTGATGTTGCATTGAGAGGTGAGATTATGATGTGTATGTGTGATGTATGTATAAGATCTGATGGTGTTGTTTGATGATGTTTATGTGAAATGTTAAATTCATCTTTATGAATTATGTACTTATGTTTATTGAATGTGAATCTCACCCCTTCTGTTTGAATGTTGCCTCTACGTGGGTAACGTGCAGATAACCAGGAGTAATCGCTGAAGTGAGTTGATTCCTCGTGTCATTAGGAGTCGCTCTGATATGTAACGGGATGGGAAACTTTTTGATGAATTCATGTGCTATGTATTTTAATTTCAAACTGATGTTGAACCACATTTAGTGGAGTTTTAAACTACGTTGTTTTTGATGTGGCCTTGTGCCTAATGATGTTTAGATTTAATTATGAAGTTGAATTTCCGCTGCGATGGTTTTGACGTTATTGAAAAGTCTGTTTTGAAATAAATAGCAAATTATCCTATTTATAAATTGTAAACGAAGTGCGACATCCCGTCAAGGTTGAAACTCTGATTTATTTTAAATGAAATTTTCAAGTTGGGAAAACGGGGTGTTACAGACATAAAGCGGAATAAATAAATGTGAGCGTCGGTGCATTATTCTCATTTATATTTACATTGTTCCTAAATACATTCTAATAAAATAAAAATGACAAAATAAAAAAAATAAAATTGCAAATGCATTAAAATAAATATGCTAGAAATAAATAAAGAAATAAAAATGCATGAAATGCAAGACAATAAATAAATATGTTGCATAAAAATAAATAAAGAAAATAAAAATGCATGAAATGCAAGACAAAAAATAAATATGTTGCATAAAATAAATAAAAAAAATAAAAGTGCATGAAATGCAAGACAAAAAATAAATATGTTGCATAAAATAAATAAAGAAAATAAAAAAAAATGCATGAAATGCAAGACAAAAATAAATATGTTGCATAAAATAAATAAAGCAAATAAAAATGCATGAAATGCAAGACAAAAATAAATATGTTGCATAAAATAAATAAAGAAAATAAAATATGCATGAAATGCAAGAAAAAAATAAATATGTTGAATAAAATAAATAAAGAAGATAAAAATGCATGAAATGCAAGACAAAAATAAATATGTTGCATAAAATAAATAAAAAATAAAAATGCATGAAATGCTAAAAATAAAGGCAATGAAATAAAAAAATGCACAAAAATAAATAAAGAAAGATAAAAAAAATAAGAAAAAAAATAAAAGAAAGAAATAAAAGAAGCGGGTGCAGTAAGCAGAAAGGGTGTGTGTGGAAAGAAAACAGAAAGAGAAGAGAAGAATGGGGCATTGGGCCTTGCCAAGCCCATTGGGCTGAAGAAAAAAAGTCAGACCGGTTCGGTCTGAGAGAACCGAACCGGTTCAACTTGTCTATAAAAGGGCCAGACATCCGGTTTTCTTTAATTTTTTCAAAACTTTCTCTCTCTTCCTTTTCTCTCCTCTAATCTCTCTCTTCTCAAAGCCTGGTCGTGACAAGGGGACTGGACTACTTCCGGGTTGTGGAAGGAACCAGGATAATTGCTTGTCTTTTTCTCTTTCTCATTTACTTTCAATCCGTTGCATCTGAACTTAGTTTGAGATTCTGATCATACATCAGAAGCTGAACTAACTCTTAGTTTTTGAGAAAGAAAAAGTCAACACAATTCAACCCCCCCCTTGTGTTTTTCTCACCTTTAATCACCACCTCTTTTATGTATAGCATAACCGGTGAAACATTGAGCCAAATACACATTCCACTCTTCATTATTATTATTATCCTTTGCTAACCTCTATGAGCCTCCATGCACCTATTTTTGTTGTTGTTATTAAGTGATAACTAATGTCACAAATTTTGAACCTTAATGTCATCCATATGATTTCCTTTGGAGTTAGATATAATATTTTTATTAAGTTGGTTTAATTTGAAACTAGGTTTGGAATTGTTATTTCAAATTAGCAACATCTTAAGCTTGGGGTGGGTACCTGTAACATCCGGGATTTGGCCTACCTGGCGGCCCCCGCGATGCACTCATGGTCTTCTCCACAGCCCCTATGTGGAGTTTCATACCTTCCGTGGGAATCGAACCGTGTACCTGGGACCTATAAGTACACGTTCAATGCATTCCCACTACCATTTGAGCTAGTAGCTCAATTGGTAGTGGGAATGCATTAAACTTATACTTAGGCCCCAGGTACAGAGTTCGATTCCCACGGAAGGCAAAAACTCCACATGGGGGGTGGAGAAGGTCGTGAGTACATCTCGGTCCTTGAAAGATAGGGAAGCCAGCCCGTAAGGGAGCCAGCTTGATGTTACAAAAAAAGGCGCCTTTTTTGTAACATCCGGGATTTGGCCTACCTGGCGGCCCCCACGATGCACTTATGGTCTTCTCCACAGCCCCTATGTGGAGTTTCATGCCTTCCGTGGGAATCAAACAGTGTACCTGGGACCTATAAGTACACGCTCAATGCATTCCCACTACCTGGGACCTAGTAGCTCAATTGGTAGTGGGAATGCATTGAACTTGTACTTAAGGCCCCGGTACATAGTTCGATTCCCACGGAAGGCAAAAACTCCACATAGGGGCTAAGGAGAAGACCATGAGTAACATTGGCGGGGCAAACCTGGCAAGCCAGTTGAAAGGCAAATCCTGGATGTTACAGTACCAGTATAACTTGTTTATCAAAATGAAAAAAAATAAAAAATGTAGATAAACAGTGGATCTACACAAAAATAATATAAAAAGAAAAAAATAATCAAGAGCCAAAAACATAAAAGAAATTGGTCTCTTAAAAAAAATTAGAAAAAGAAAAAATAAGAAGTTCTACTTAGACCCATCTTGTTTTGGTTTAAGGAAGGAAGGTTGGTAATGCCTCAATGTTTAGTAGGAATTCGTAGGTTGAGAATCTAACTCCAAGTTGTTTTCTTAGACTACTTTCCCAAATATATCCCACTTAACCTAAGACACGTTACAATCCTAATAGACCTCAAAGTGTGTATATATTATGATCTTGAATGTCTGCTTAGAATTGTTTCAAATGTATAGCAAGCTACATTCATGTGACGACGGGAGTGGGGAAATATCATGACCAAACCTACTTGTTTTAGGAGATACATACGTGTATCTTGGAAAAGAGAGTGGCTGAGAGTATGAACTATCTTCTCTAAGCATGTCCCGCTTGCATGGAAGTGGTAAGTTAGCCAAATCAGGATATGAGACGACATCATGAACTCAGAAACCTCTTTGGGAAGGTTTGTTTTCCTTGAAAAATATGCAAAGTCTACAATTTATTTTCTTTTGTTACTTGATGACAAGAAACCGTTTAAGTTTGGCGTTGTGATGAATATCATCTTACGTTATTTTTTACATATTTTTCAGTCATTTTAGTTATGTTTTGATCCAAATTAAAGGAGTTTTAGAACAATTGCCTATGGTTTACGGGATATATTGTAATGTTTTCATTTCAAGTCATGTAATTATAGTTTTCTCGAAACCAATCAATTCTTAGGTGTTTTTGATGTAATTCACTTTGCAAAATCATTTAAATCGGCAAAGTAAAGCATCTCATGAGAGCTTAGGAAGACAATGGATGAGCATTCAAGAGTCCTCTGAGGACATTACATAATTAGGAAATTCTATTTCAAGTTCCAAGAGAAGTTTGAAGGTATAAAACAATCAAAAAGACCAGGAAAAAGGCAAAAACGTTGTGAAGGACAATATTGTGCGCGTTGGATGTTCAGATGCGTGCCCCGGGTGTGCAAACCAATGCTGAAAGCACTCGTTTTGCACATACGCACGAGGCGTGTGCGTCTTCTAGAGAAAACAACTTTTTGTTGTTTTTCTCTTGGGAGTTAGAAGAAAAGCCATGTTTTTCAGCCCAAACCCACTTGGAAATAAACCTATAAATTCAACTTATCTCATTCACAATTATTCATTCAGAACAAAGCGGTTCAAGAGGAAGGTCTGAACTAGGAGCTTCAAGGGAGGAGTCTCTCCTCAACCTTTGTCTCTCGAGTATGTTTATTCTTTTGTAATTTTGTCTTTCTTTACCATGAATAACTAAACCCTAATTGGGTAGGACTCTAAGATGAATCTCTCTTTGTTTGTTGGACCTTGTTAATTCAAATCTTTTATTCAGTTTTGATATAATTTCTATTTAATTTTTTTTTTTATGAAAAAGTCTTAATGCCTTCGTTAAACCTAGGGAGTGTAACATACCCAGGGCTTGTGCCTAAACATATAAATAGAGCAAACGATATTCTCCAAACGTTTCATATTGAATTTTATTCTTTCCCCTTGGTAAGGTTGACGAGATAAGGCTGGCCGTTTGTAGAACTACTAGGGTAAGAGTATGTGATGAACTTCTAAGATTCATAGACAATGTTGGCACCTTTAGATGAAAATTTAGGAATCTCAATTCTTTTATGTTTGAATTACCTATGAGAGAGTAAGACACCACTTTCATACTCAATGCGTAGGTGTACTGGACCATGTAGGATTGATGACCATGCACTCTTTATAGCGCGTATAACCTTAGAGTGATCAACCAGTGAAACTCAACAGCTAGAGGGATAAACTGGCTCACAAACTCATCACTTAAACAAAACTATTGTATTATAATTGAATGTTGATTCATCTTTAATCCAACAAGTAATTAGAGGAGATTCGAAGAATTCTAACTGCCGCTAACATTCTGCAGTCAAATCAGGTTACTAACCGACTATTGTTTTGTGCAATCAAATAAAACTTGCAAACTCCTCCGTTAATTTACTCGCTTTATTTATTTTATTATTTTTATTTCATTTTAGTCGAACTTACTTAAACTAAACAAAAAAATCATACCAATAAGATAATGCGCTTTGTAAGTTCAATGTGAAGGGATATTCGATTTTTCAAGTTATTATTTGTAAAATGCATATACCTACATAATTAAGACTTAAAGATGAGAAAATTTAAGGGTATGCGATTTTGCCACTAACTAAACAAAAATAATTGATAAGCCCAATTCTGAAAAATGTATCTTACTTAAGGATTGAATTTGCGATGTGCTAACATACTTGTTTTGAATTTCATTCAAGCAATCTCAGATTACATAGCAATTTTCAGCACATAAGGAAAATGCATAAGATCTACTAATTTATTTATTTATTTTTATCTAAAAGTTCAAATGCAAGCAAATAGAAAATAGAATGTTTTCTGACATATCAAATATAATCTATTAGGAAAGGACAAGAAACAAATTAAATTAAAATCCAACAAAAAGACAACCAGAGATTGGGTCTAGAAGAAAAAATTAAACTTCCACAACATGTTAAATCAAGGTTCGAATAGTGACTGCAAGAGGTATTCATATTTGGTGCCGATATGCCTCAAATATATGATTACCTCCGATGGAGATAACCAACCGAAAGAAAAAAATAATAATAACCCAACACAACATGACATAATGGAATCCCGACATTAAAACAGTTAAATGATAATTTATTTATGTAATATAATATACTACTCGGCATTTAGCAAACGAGCTAGATTTTCACTACCTTCACCCAACATCTTCATCTTTGTCTCAATTATGTTTTTCTTCAATTCTTTTGCAACTTTTTCAGCTGAGGTGACCAATTTTATGTATTCATAAAGTAACGATCCATTGTTTTTATTGGTGATATTGGGATTACACTTCATCAACATCTTGACGCTTTCGCGTCGTTTGGTGGAGTTCCAATGATTCTTGACAGAGTTCTCACTCCTATCCAGCAATGTCTTTGAAATTTCAGACCATTTATTTCCAACTTTCCAATGGGATTTTATAAGTATCATATCTTCTTCAAGGGTCCATGAACACTTCTACATCAATAGGAAACATGAAAGAGAAAAAAGTGAGTACAAAATTTTAATTTGAGTATATTTGAATTGAGATTGCACTTTCATGCTTACTTTGCTCTAGGACTAACTAATTAGTATGCCCCAGTTTAAAAGATAAGTAACAAAAGTATACAAAATATCATATTATATTGTTTAAAAACACATACAAATCAATCCTATCAATTTATGTGTTTCAATTTAGAGTATTTTCAGAAGAAATATTGAATAATGTTTTAAAATATTATATCCTAGAAAATCTTATCACAGAGAAATAATGATTGTAAGTTAACCATACAAAAACTTTAAATGCATTCCACATTTTGATAACGTTGTCAATAAATATAAAAAATATAATGATTTCATGTATACATTTTTTTATTAAAGTTATTTTAATTTACGTTTGAAAAGAAAGTAAAACAAATCATAGACATTATTGTTTTAATTTTTATGTAAAATTACATTATAGAAAAAAAAAACAGTTCCCGTATAGTTTCAAATATTAAGCTTGCTATAGTGACTTCATAAACTATTATGATCAACTAAAATAAAAAAATTGGTTAAGTAACATAATGGCTGGAGCTCACACATTTTAAATATAAAGAAATCGGAAGTCTGTGTTTCGAACTTCGACCCCACGTAATATTGTCCTTACCGCTATCAACTGAGTTGTGCTTACGGAACAATTAAAAAAAAATACTCATATAAACATATTGCATGAGAATATATATATATATATATATATATATATATATATATATATATATATATATATCACACACACTCATTTTAAACATTTAATGTATTATAGAAATAATGAAATATGAATAAAAATGGAAATGAATGTCCATAGTAGTCTTTTACCAGATATTTATTACTAAAATTTATATTTGATCAGATATGGATTTAGTTTATGGTGATCCAAAGTATATCATGCGACAAAAAACATGTTTATGGACTCAATTACAAACTAACTCAGTAAGGGAAAGCACCTTTGGTTATATTAAATTGATTCAAATGTAATTAAAAATATGTTTAATTATGCAAATGGTCTTTGAAAATGCAATTTCAGTCCCTGTAAATCCAAATCCTTTCAATTTGAATATGCAATTTCAAATCACTTTAAATATGGTCTTTCAGTTGATTATTTTCCTAAAATGACACATTTGTAACGACATGTCACTATAGTAATGAAACAATTACCATTATTCTTCATTTTTTATTATTTAATAAAAATGTAAAACAATTTATGACAAAGAAATAAATAAAATGAATTGGGAATCAGGTTTTGAAGGAAACCTCCATCTTCCATTTCAACTTCAATCAGTTTTCCTTCTTCTACCTTAAGCCCACACAATTTTGTCTTCCCACTTAACCCAAATCGTCTTCTTCGTCCAACAATGAGGATAATTGTGTCATTATCATTACATTAAATTCCCGATTCATTTTGTGTTCTTATTATACAATTCAAAATGAAGAACGAGGGTAATTGTGTCATTATTATAGTATACTTAATGAGTTACCACGTGAAAACTCTAGTCAACAATGATACGTCATAACAAATGTGTCACTTCAGCAAAACAAACAATTATGGGAGCAAATTAAAAATTATTTGAAATTGCATGGTCAAATCGAAACGAATTGAATATAAAGGGACTAAAATTCAAGTAACCTTTATTGATAGGGACCATTTTCATAATTAAGCCTTCAAAATAATATAACTAAAGATTTTAAAATTGTTTCCCATCCATTCAAAATAAATAAATTTTAGATAAAAATTGAGGTTCTTTTCCTGAAGAGTGTCATGGTACAAACTCTCTCAAGGCCTTGCTGGTTTTTTAAATTTTAATTTATCAATTAATTAAAGTATATATGAAATTTTTGAAGGCAACGAACAGGGAATATAAACCTTAATGTTTGGATGGAGATGATTGAGCCATCTTTCACGACACTGTCTTGCATCCCTTCCTCCCTTCATTGATCTTGCAATTTGAGGCCATTTTTTCATTCCATGTTGATTCATCAATTTCACAAGTTCCCTATATAAAATCACAAATAAAAATTAAACATTCACCCCCTTTCAACATTAAAAAAACCTTGTATTGACGAGAAAAAAATCAAAAGAATATCTCTAAAACTACTAATATTTGACAACACAATTAATGTAATTTAATTCTATTATATTTCTTAAAAAAAACCAAAGACAGGAAAAAAGATAGAGAGAGAGAGAGTAAGAAATGAATAAATATTTTACATACATATCCTCATTGGTTGTCCATTGCCTTCTGATTGCATAAGTTGTGTTGACATCTGGTACAAATGGAGTGTTGAGAAAACCATCTTGATGGAAAAATTTGGCTTCGAAAGATTGAGAAATGTCAGGCGATGTTGATGATGACATGCCACATAAATTGATGACATGAATGTTAGGAGATATACTACTATTCAACATATTGGAATTATTAGGTACACTCAAGATATGGTCATGGAAAGTAGTGTTGAGATGGTAGTTTAACAAGGGATTGTTCTGAGGAGGTGGAACGAGAACTGAGCTTTGTGGGGTACGAATCTCATGCTCCAAACATGGATAATCTGGAAAAAGATTTAAAAGGTTTGGATGCTTTGCTTGATTGTTAAGATTGAATTCCATGTAGAAAAATAACACAACTTGAATATTTTCGACTGTGTGACAGAGAGCAATATTTTTGTCCAATAAATGGTGTAAGGAGCGGGTATGATTACGATGTAAATTTGAGGGTTACTTATGTATTTTGTGGGACCCATAAATTGAAAAAAGTCAGTGCCCCTCATGTACCAGATGGCCTTCATGCACAAGTATTGTATAACTCAAATTCATAGTTGGTGCTTTAATTTATTTTTCATTGATTGTGTTCTTTAGGCCTTACATGTTTTTTTTGTGATATAGGCCTAAAATTTAGCCCTCAAATTTTTTTCCTTATTTATATTATATATGAAATTTCCACATTTTTATGATAAAATGTATGTTGTCCTATCGATAAAGTGGTCGCATACTGTCCAATATGTTGCAAATTTGAACTTTTGGCTTATGTATTTAGGAGTTTCCTTTATGTGCGTGCGTCTCCGGGAGAAAACAACTATTTGTTGTTTTTTCGCCTACGGGTTTGAGGAAAATACTCGGTTTTTCAGCTCAAACTCACTTCAAAATCAGCCTATAAGTGAAACTCCACAACTAGAGGGACATACTTCTCCACGATCTCATCACTTAAATAGAACTCTCGTCTTATAACTGAATGATGTTTCCTTCTTAATCCAACAAGTAATTAGAGGGGATTCGAAGAATCCTAACCACCGTTAACGTTCAACAATCAAATCAGATTACTAACTCAATATTGCTTTGCGCAATCAAATAAAACTTGCAACCCCCCCCCCCCCCCCCCCCCCCCCCCCCCCCATTCACTCAATTTACTTATTTTATTGTTTTTATTTTCTGTTCTAATAAACAACGCAATTTGTCGAGTTGAAACGACAATCCATGTGGAGACGATCTTACTTATCACTTTATTACTTGTGAACGATATGGTACACTTGCCGAAATTGTTAATCAATATTTTGGCGTTGTTGTCGGGGATTGTTGATATTTTCAATGGAGTAATTCGCTTGACTTATTTTCTTTTATTTTTATGGTCGTTTGCTTTTTTGGGGTAATCTTGTCTTTCTAAAGTTTAGTTTTATTTTCCTTTTATATAGAGTTAGATTCCTTTTCTTGTGTCAGTCTTATCTTTTTAGATTGGTTAGTTAATTAGTTAGTTGTGTTCCTTTTATTTTGAGTAGACTTAGCTAGGTTATTTGTTTTATAATATTGCTTATCGGTGTTTTTGGTAAACGACAAGTCTAGCTTTGTTTATTACAAACAGGATCAAACCAAAAATCTTAAAATATGTTGTGCATTATTATTTTCAGAAAAGTATGAATGTTCATCATTTTTAATGAGTTTGCTTACAAAAAGATGAAGAAAACTGTTTTTACATGAAGATAACTGCCTGATTTCGACAGAAACCAACACTTGATTGTTTAAAAGTTATTAAAATGAACATAAAGAAAAGCTTGCAGTTTTAAAGAACATAAAACTTAAAGAAATGTAAATTGCATTGAACTAAATGTAAATAGTGGTTCACAAGATCATGTTACATACATTATGTTACTCTTTTCTCTAGACGCCGATACTTTGAGTGTATAGAACTTTTGATAATGATTTGTGACCCCCTTTTCCTATGAAAAACTACTATATATACAGAAAAATAATTGTAAACCTAACGCCTATAAACTATATTATTTCGACAGCTTCAATATGATTTCCACGTGTTTGAACCTTCAAACTTGCCCCTTCAAAGAGAAATCAAAGTCTTCAAGAAGCTTTTGGTCGAAATTCTTTCCTCTCTGTCGAAATTCCTTTTAGTCAAACTTCATATGCTTTCTCTTGGACTTAGAGAATCTTTCAGTTTTAGGCACCTTTTTTCGGTCAAAATGCTTATGATGCATCCTGCACTTATAGAATTTTATGGCTTCATAACCATTTCTCTTGTCGAAATACATACTTGAAAATGTAGGCTAACACCACTCGAAGTGAACAAACATTTGTCGAAAACCTTCTCATAACTCCTGTCGAAATACATGTATTTCCACTTGTACTAAGAGAATTTTGTGGTCTTCATAACCATATTGCCTGTTCAAAAATCCAGGCTAACAAATTGCCCCCCAAAAAATGTCATCTTCGTCTAAAAATGAGGGAGAAGATTGGCATTTTTGTAAACTTCGAAATTTTCAGAATCAGAATCATTTTCATCCCCCCAAGTTTTGGCAATGACAATTGTGTCAAAGAAAAATCTGTCGAATTTTTTTATCTTTGATTTCAATCAATACATGATCAAATTTTCACTGATACATTTGTATTATTTTATTAATTGTTTCACCACCAATTATGAATCTCCTTTTATTTCGACATCTTTTGCCCCCAGTTCCAATAACATTTGTAATCCTGTTATTAAAGTTTCATATTCAACCTCATTATTGGAGCAATGACCATTTATTTTATATTTGAATTTTGTTGGTATATTTAAAGGAGAAATTATCAATATCCCAACTCCAGTACCATTTTTATGGCTAGAACCATCAAAATATAAAGTCCAAGGCTTTTTATTCACATAACTTTGTGTTGCTTCGACCAAAGAATGACCTACTTTAAAATCAGCAACAATCTGACCTTTGATTGCTTTTAAAGGTTGATAAGTTAGTGAATATTCAGAGAGTGCTAAAACCCATTTTCCAATTCGACTATGTAGAATTGGTTTAGACAACATATGTTTAATAACATCAAAAAGCAAATAAACATAAATATCAATAGGCTTTATATATTGCTTAAGTTTAGTTCATGAAAAATACAGACGTAGACACAATTTTTCAATGAGACTATACCTAGTTTCAACATCATTTAAAACTCGACTAAGATAATATATGGCTCTTTCGACACCATTACCATTCTCTTGGGTTAACATACTGCCTATGGTCGAATCAGATGCTGAAATATACAATTTCATGTTTTTATTTCTAATTGGAGGCAATAAAATTGGAGGCCTTGTCAGATAATCTTTGATTGTGTCGAAAGCCTTTTGACACTCCTGCCCCAGTGAAAACTATCATCTTTCTTCAGTCGAAGTAATGGCGAAAAAGCTTGTGTTTTGCCACTTAAGTTTGAGATAAATCTTCTTAGAAAATTGATTTTCCCAAATATAGACTGAAGCTTTTTCTTGGTAGAAGGATGCTTAGTTTCAAGGATAGCCTTAGTTTTATTCTGGTTGATTTCAATGCCTTTTTTATGTACGACAAATACCAAGAAGTCACCTGAACATACACAGAAGGCACATTTTAGTGGATTGATTTTCAATCCATATTTTCTCATTCTTTCAAATGATTGTCGAAGATGATTTAAATGCCCATCTTTCTACGAAGATTTTACAACAATGTCATCAATGTAAACTTGCATAAAATTTTCAATAAAATCATGAAACATTGAATTCATTGCTCTTTGGTATGTAGCACCAGCATTTTTTAGGCCAAAAGGCATCACTACCCATTTGTAAGAGCCTAAGGCGCCTGGACAACGAAATGTTGTTTTTGACACATCTTCTTCAACAATAAAGACTTGATTATAGCCAGAGTAACCATCAAGCATACTTAAATATTCAAATCCTACTGCTGAATCAACTAGCATTTCTGCCACTAGCATATGATATTCATCCTTTGACGTAGCATTATTTAAATCCCTAAAATCTATACAGACAAAGAGTCCCATTTTTCTTAATAACATGAACAATATTTGCTAACCATTCGACATACCTTGCAGTTCTAATGAACTTGCTTTTGAGGAGTCTTTCAATTTCCTCTTTGATTTTCGACATAATTTAAGGTGCAAACCTTCTTGGAAGTTGTTTCAATGGCTTCTTATCTGGTTGAATTAGTAACTACAATTTCACCATTTCCCTGCTTAATCCAGACATTTCATTGTAGTCCCAAGCAAAGCAGTCTTTGAACTCCTTCAAGAGTTCAACTGTCTGAACCTTCAAATCTGGATCAATTTTAGAACTGATATATGTTGGTCTTTTGATTGATCCATCTCCCAAGTTAACTTACTGTAGAGAATCTTGAGCTTGAATTTTCTTGGTCGAAAGAGAGGGATCTTTTTCAAAACCCATAGGCTCATCGCCATATATGCAGTCAAGCCTTTGGTTCTCAACCATTTTTTCATCAATGTTTTGGACAAACATTTTATCTATGGTTCCCACAACCATTTTTTGTTGCATTTACGACTCTAAAGCTTTTTTTTATATTTTATTTTCGGCCATATAGGTCGTACTCTTTTCTCAAACTTCTTGTTTAGACATAATAATTATCATCAATATTCCACCCAGTTGGGCGAATTACTCCTTCCTCCAAAGATTCATTCTCTGGGAACTCCCTTTGCCATATGATTCCATGAGTAAGGTGCAGCCTGACAGAGCAAACATTTTCCTGGTCAACATAACCAGATTGAGCTGCGGAGCATGGAGCTATATTTGCCAAATTTTTATCAAAAGTTTTTCTGGTGACATGATTCACCTCAACAGTGAAGTAACTTTGACCTGCCTCGATGTTTTCCACCAAACCATCATCTCTCCAGATGGAGATCATTTGGTACATAGAAGAGGGAACAACCTCAATTCCATGTATCCATTCTCTGCCTAAGAGTAGATTAAAGTTTGCTTTGGAAGGCACCACCATGAAAAATGTAGGCCTCGTTTTGGTTCCCACCGTTAAGTTAACTAGGAGGGCACCAAGCGAATATCCAGCTTTTCCCTCATAATTAGAGAGAACAATATTGTGAGGCTTTAAGTCTGTATCAAACTTTCCAATCCTCCTCAGTAAGGATTGGGGCATCATGTTTACTACAGCTCGACCATCAACAAGAACTTTGTCACCCACTTCATCCACTCTTGCTTGTATAAACAAAGGCTTCAAATGATTTTTCATTAAACCATCTAGTTTTTCAAACATTGCTTTCTGTTCATCTACACAGCCATAGTTTGTGTTGGATATTTGGTTGTTGGCTTCATGTTTGCTAAAATCAAATATACAAGCAGTTGTGCGTCTTCAGAAGCAGTACATCTTCAGAAGCTGAAATCTCAATATGTGCGTCTTCAGAAGCTGGGTCAGAAGCTGGGTCTTCAGAAGCTGATGTTCAGACGCTGAACAATACTTCAGACGATGAACCTTCAGAAGCTGAAATGTTCAGACGCAGAACAATACTTCAGACGTTGACCTTCAGAAGTAACCTTCAGAAGCTGAAATGTTCAGACAGAGAACTTCAGACGCAGACTTCAGAAGTACCTTCAGAAGCTGGTTTTCTGCGTTTGTTTTGACGCCTTGGGTGTTTATTTTCTCGTGTGATCTGTTGAAGATTTGGCTTAAGAATTCTCTTGGATTTTTTTTCTAGAAGGAAGATTATTTTGCGTGAAGATATTTGTTGAAGATTGGTTTCTTTTATTTGTGAATATATTTTCAAAGTAATCTTTGGAAAATATATTTCTAAAGAATAATTGCTTCTATTTGCTTCTAAAGAATTCTGGATATATATCTTTGAAGATTATTTGGTTCAAGATTATGTTGCTGCTGAAGCTATAAATAGTGGACGCTGCTGTTGAAGAAAATTATTCAAAACAGAAGTCATTATAGAGAGAGTCTTAGGTTTTGAGTCTGTAAGCTTTGTGCTTTGTTTTTGTACACCACTCAATTGTTTAGAGTTGGTTAGTTTTATTGAGTTGTAATCACTTGAAGCTTTTAAGCAAAAGTGACTGATTGTGTTTTGAAGTGTGTCTTCATCTTTGTTTGTTTAGAGTTTAAGATCACTGGGGCAATGATTACTTGGTAGGAAGTAAGAGGGGTCTTATATCTAGGAGTTCCTAGGTAGAAATACCACGGGTAGTGATTAAGTGAGAAGGCTGTTAAACAGGGGCTGTTGTCATAGGACTTCGAATTGATACTATTATAGTGGATTTCATTCCTGGCTTGGTAGCCTCCAGACGTAGGTGTGTTTGTCACCGAACTGGGTTAACAAATAACTTGTGTTTTTACTTTCTGTCTGTTTTTATTTCTGCTTCTGAACTGCTGTTTTGTGTACTCTGTTTTACGAACAGCAACTGGTCATGCCAGGAATTTCAATTGGTATTAGAGCAGGCACCCTGCCTGTTTTAGGGTGAGCTCCAGGGAAGTTATTTTCTGGCATAATGGAGAAAGAAGGAGGATTTGTGAATAGACCACCTCTGTTGGATGGTTCCAACTATGAATATTGGAAATCAGGCATGAGTGCTTTCCTTAAATCCATAGATAGTAACACCTGGAAAGCAGTTTTGAAAGGTTGGGAACATCCTGTTGTGCTTGACAAAGATGGGAAGAAGACAGCTGATCTAAACCCAAAAGAAGTGTGGTCCAAGGAAGAAGATGAATTAGCTCTTAAAAAAACCAAAACCTTGAATGCTATATTCAATGGAGTGGACAAGAACATGTTCAGACTGATCAAGCAGTGCACTGTAGCTAAGGATGCCTGGGAGATTCTCAAGACTACTCATGAAGGCACATCAAAGGTAAAATTGTCCAGACTTCAACTTCTCACCACCAAGTTTGAAAATCTCAAAATGTTGGAGGATGAGATCATACAAGATTTTTACATGAATGTTCTGGATATGGCTAACTCATTTGAGTCTCTTGGAGAAAAAATATCTGATGAGAAACTTGTGAGGAAAATCCTCAGGTCTCTTCCCAAGAGATTTGACATGAAGGTGACTGCCATTGAGGAAGCACAGGACATCTCTAGTATGAAGGTTGAGGAATTGATAGGATCTCTTCAGAATTTTGAAATAGCCAGAACTGATAAGAAGGGGAAAAGTGTTGCTTTTATAGCAGATGCTGATGAAAGCACATTAGAAGCTCTTGTGATGCTGAGTAAACAATTTAACAAGATTCTGAAGCAGAAGACTAGAAGTGGTGAGAAAAGCAATCAATCCCAAGGTGTTCAATGTCATGAGTGTGAAGGATATGGTCACATTAGGATAGAATGTGCAACATATCTCAAGAAACAGAAGAAGAGTTTGGCAGTTTCTTGGTGTGATGATGACTCAGAAGGAGAAGTGGGGAATGATTCAGCCAAGTATGTCAATGCTTTAACTGGTAGATGTATGTCTGATGATGGAGTCAAGGTTTCAGAAGCACCATCAGGTTCCGAGACATCATCCGATACTGAGTCAAGTGATGGAGAACTATATTGTGAAGAACTAGATACCTATTACAAAGAACCTGCTAATTTTTGCAAGAAGTTGCATGTTAAATTTGATGAAGTGTGCAAGCAGCTGGAAGAACAGAAGAGAACTATCAGTCAACTTCAGGCGGAAAGAAGTGACCATCTAGCATAAATTTCTGATCTCAAAGATGAGGTAACCCAGCTGAACTCTCAACTTGAACACATGAAGAAGCAAGTCAGAATGATGAACACTGGTACTGATATGCTTGAAAAGATTTTGGAGAGTCAGAACCAAGGGAAACCAAATGGTATTGGATTTGATTATAGGACCTTGAACAAACAGCAAAATCCAGTTAAAAGGTTCATTGCTGTTGTTAAAACATGTGATCCAATGATGGATAAACCTAAGTTGGAACACCAGAACCAACCTCAGGGATCTAAGAGCAAGAGGGCATCTCATCCTTGGGTATGTCATCATTGTGGTAAAAAGGGGCACATAAAGCCTTTCTGTTTCAAGTTGCATGGATACCCCAAGCACTTTCAACAAAGAAAAGTGGAACCCATTGTAAACAAAGTCAATATCAAGAAGGAATGGAGACCAAAATGTGAAAGTGTTGACAAGAGGCTGAAGAATAGGAAAGGAAAGGCTGTTGATGCTGCTAGCAGGTCTACTCCTGTTGCTAAGAGTGCTGTTGTTGGATCATCTAAAGGCTGGAGCAAGGTGGTGGTCCCTGTCCCAAAGAAGAGGGCACTAAAAGGAAAGGAAGTGGATCCTAGTGAGTCTGAGGATAATATTGAGCAAGATGTTCAAGACATCATGCCCTATGTTCAGTGTGTTGAGGGTGATGAAGATGTTACTGATATTTTTACAAAAGCCTTAGATGCCAAGAAATTTGAAAATTTGAGGGGTCAACTAGGCATTTGTCTTTTTTGAAGGGTTATAGCGGTGTCTGATGATGAAACAGCTTCTGATGCCGAGTCTGAAGACTGTCAATTTTTTGGGATGTGTTCTGGATTGCAGTTTGTGCTTCTGGTTTGCAATCTCTGCAGTTGTATTCTTATGTTTTGATCTTCTGTGAAGACTTTGTGTGTGGGTACCATGTTCTTGTGATTCTGATCCTGTGATGGTTTTGATGATGGTACTGATGATGGTTCTGATGTGGGTTCTGTATGTGGTGTTGTGATGGATGTTTATATCCTGTATTTCAGATTTTTGGATATGTTCTCTTTGATTTCTGGGCATGTTTTTGCTCTGTTTGAGTGAATGTGGTTTGTAACCTCTGCTTTTTTTCTGTCTCCTATGTGAAGACTGTGTTTTGTCAAGATTGTTTGGCTAAAAAGGGGGAGAAGTGTTCAGAATACAGGGGGAGTCTCTGGTTCAGGGGTAGTATATGTGTTTCCTGATCTGGAAGCTGATCTGTTTCAGGAGCTGTGTCTTTCAGGGGGAGTAGTGTTTTGTTTCAGAAGCTGTTCCTGTTTGCTGTTCCTGTTTGATAGGTTTCAGGGGGAGTACTTGTGTGTAACGTAGTGTATCCGCTGCTGACTCTGTTGCTACGTTTATGTGTTGTTCTTCATGGTTACATACTTTGTTGAGTGAAGCACTTGCTTGTTGTGTCTCTCTGTTCTCTAATTGATTTTAGCCAAAAATTTGCCAAAGGGGGAGATTGTTGGATATTTGGTTGTTGGCTTCATGTGTGCTAAAATCAAATATACAAGCAGTTGTGCGTCTTCAGAAGTAGTACGTCTTCAAAAGTTGAAATCTCAATATGTGCGTCTTCAGAAGCTGGGTCAGAAGCTGGGTCTTCTGAAGCTGAACAATACTTCAGACGCTGAACCTTCAAAAGCTGATGTTCAGACGCTGAACAGTACTTCAGACGCTGAACCTTCAGAAGCTGATGTTCAGACGCTAAACAGTACTTTAGATGCTGACCTTCAGAAGCTGAAATGTTCAGACGCAGACTTCAGAAGTACGTTCAGAAGCTGGTTTTCTGCTTTCTGTTTTCACGCCTTGGGTGTTTATTTTCTCGTGTGATCTGTTGAAGATTTGTCTTAAGAATTCTCTTGGATTTGTTTCTAGAAGGAAGATTATTTTGAGTGAAGATATTTGTTGAAGATTGGTTTCTTTTATTTATGAATATATTTTCAAAGTAATCTTTGGAAAATATATTTCTAAAGAATAATTGCTTCTATTTGCTTCTAAAGAATTTTGGAAATATATCTTTGAAGATTATTTGGTTCAAGATTATGTTGCTGCTGAAGCTATAAATAGAGGACGCTGTTGTTGAAGAAAATTATTCAAAACAGAAGTCATTATAGAGAGAGTCTTAGGTTTTGAGTCTGTAAGCTTTGTGCTTTGTTTTTGTACACCACTCAATTGTTTAGAGTTGGTTGGTTTTATTGAGTTGTAGTCACTTGAAGCTTTTAAGCAAAAGTGACTGATTGTGTTTTGAAGTGTGTCTTCATCTTTGTTTGTTTAGAGTTTAAGATCACTGAGGCAATGATTACTTGGTAGGAAGTAAGAGGGGTCTTATATCTAGGAGCTCCTTGGTAGAAATACCACGGGTAGTGATTAAGTGAGAAGGCTGTGAAACAGGGGCTGTTTTCATAGGACTTCGAATTGATACTATTATAGTGGATTTCCTTCCTGGCTTGATAGCCTCCAGACGTAGGTGTGTTTGTCACCGAACTGGGTTAACAAATAACCTGTGTTTTTACTTTCGGTCTGTTTTTATTTCTGCTTCTGAACTGCTGTTTTGCGTACTCTGTTCTACTCTGTTTTACGAACAGCAACTGGTCCTGCCAGGAATTTCAGTTTGTAATATAATAGCACATTGGCCTGTTGGCCATGGGTTATGGGTCGAAATCTTCTTCAGACTCTTAATCTTCAGAAATAACATCATACTCCGTAGGGAGTATTGAAACAACATTACAAATAACATCAAAATCGGGCACATAATCCATAAAATCTGAATCCAAGTCCTCATCATCAGCAACAGTCATCTCCTTTACTAGAGGTAATGTAGGGAACAACCTTTCTTTAACTGGCCTGTTAGCCACTTTGACTGCTTTCTTACCCTTGATGTCACTTTCATCAGTTTCGACATCAGCAAAGGCTTGGGCAGCAGCCTTCTTGTATCGTTAGTACCTCCTCCACTGGGTCCTGGTCATTGGATTCTTCCCTTTGTAGTTGTTATTGTAAGTATATTTTTTAGACCCATCAGGAATCTTAGTGCCAGTAGCACCAGTGCTTCCTTTCTCCATTTTAGTCTTCCCAATTGGATAAATCTATTGGGTTGAGTGAATCCATTTCCCATCAGGAGCTTTTTCTTTTGGCAAAATAGTTTTTGGTAGACAATCTCTAAAAAAGTGTGTTGTACTCTAATTTTGTCTGCCATATTTTTGACCTAAGATTCCATATACATGTCTTTTGGCCCGAAACTTTTTTTTCTTTTCGAAAAAAATTTCGGCAGAGAGGTATTTTAAAATACCTCATTTTTTTGATTCGTTTTAGGGCCACTTTTTATCTTTATCTATTTTATTTTATTTATTTACTTTTATTTTCATTTTTTGTATTTTTGTTATTCTTCTTTTATTATTATTATTATTATTTATTTACTTTTCTTTATTATTATTATTATTATTTATGTTTTTTTATAAAATAAAAAACAAAAAAAAGGGTCACTGTTCACTTGCAGCGCCCCTGTTTTCCTGCTTTCTTTCATCATCCTTTGTCCAAAAACAGACCCAAATCTTCACCAAAATCAGAGGCAAGGTCACTTCCTCCCCTTTTCAAGCTATTTTAACCAAAATTTTGGCCAAAAATCCAACATTCAATTAATCTCATGATTACAAAAGAACTCCAACAATGTCTATATAAGGGGGACGAAAATCAGAGGCAGGGGGGAGATCATCAGAATCAAATCACAGAAACAACAACCAATCACACAAAGAGAGGAGATTAGTAGCAAAAATACCCCTTTTGCTACTGTTCACTTTCTTCACCTCCACCTCCAACGAAAACCACAACCACTCAAAAATCCACACATTTTTCGTGCATCTGAAGCTTTGTCTAGGAGTTTGTAAGGATCTTGGACCCTTTTATTTCATTTTTCGCATTTGTTTAAGGGATTTGTAGCTTTTTCTGAAAAAAAATGCATTTTTCACCATAAGTTCATGAGCATGACTTAAGACCGAAATATAGTTAGTTTTAGGACATCTTTTGGTAGGTCTAAGACCACTAGGATGTAGTACTCATGGCAAGCTTTACAGTGATGTTTTTACTTTCGTATTTGGTCCAATACTGAGTGAGAAATCGAACTGAGAAGTTGAGAAAAAATCACAGAAACTGCGTTCTGCTGTTGCTGCATATTTTTCTGCATTTTTTATACTCTTCATTTTTAGTCATTTTAATTCATTTTTGCACTAAAGAATCATACAAAAATCCAAAAAAATCACAAAGATTATAACAATCACCAAAGCAGAAATGGTTTGTTTCTTCTTCTTACTGTTTTTTAACGTTTTACCCGTGAGGTTCTGAGTTTGAAGAGTCTGAGTTTCTGAAATCAGAGTCTGAAGTGAGCTTCTGAAGTCTGAGGTTCAGAGTCTGAAGGTTCCGAGTCTGAAGGTTCTGAGTCTGAAGGTCCAGAGTCTGAGGTTCTGAGTCTGAAGGTTCTGAGTCTGAAGGTTTAGAGTCTGAGGTTCAGAGTCTGAAGGCCCAGAGTCTGAGGTTCTGAGTCTGAAGGTTCAGAGTCCGAAGTTTCTGAGTCTGAAGGTTCAGAGTCTGAGATTCAGAGTCTGAGGTTCTGAGTCCGAAGGTTCTGAGTCTGAAGGTTCAGAGTCTGAGTTGAACTATTTCTGAAGGGGCTGAAACTCATTTTATTTGATTCATATTTTAAAAATATATAACAAGTGTTTTTGCTTTTAATTGTAGTTTTTATATCAATTTTCGATAATAAACTTGAATGAAAAATGAATGGTCCGACATATGTGTTTCCATTCCCCGGTTGCACGAGCACTTGACGTATGTCTCGTTGTTCGGACAATCGTCATTCTATTTTAAAAAAAATGATATATTAATTTTTGATAATAAACTTGAATGAAAAAAGAGTGGTCCGACGTATGTCTTTCCATTCCCCGGTTGCACGAGCACTTGACGCATGTCTCGTTTGTTCGGACAATCGTCATTCTATTTCCAAAATACAAAAACATAAAAAACAAATCCAACACACCAAACTAATTTTAGGCCCCCACGGTCAAATAAAAAATCAAATCTCTTTTCACAAACGGACAATGTTTTATCAATTTTAACGCGATACAAACAAACGCTTAAGCCTCCCACGCGTGAGCATACAAGCTACGTTTAACCGCTAGAATACGATCAGAAACATCGTTCTTTAAAATCAACCAACAAACAAATATTTTCTACCAAAGAACTACGTAGCTTTGAATTCTCTATCGCACCAGGAGATACGTAGGAGCAGGATCAAACTCTTGTCAAGCACACTAATAAAAAAATCTTTTTTCCCCTTTCTTTTTTCTTTGAAATATTAAAATGTCGCAAGCAACCCTTCAAAACACCTTTTTAACCCTAAATTAATTAGGAGGTTCCCATTGGGTACAACGGATGCGAGGGGTGCTAATACCTTCCCCTTGCATAATCGACTCCCGAACCCGTTAATGGTTGCGATGACCATCTTTTCCAAATCGTCAAGGGTTTTATCAACGTTTCCCTTTAAAAATAAAACTTTGGTGGTGACTCCGTAGTTATTCCGAGCATTAGTACGCTCGAGCGTTTTTAGCGGCGCAACAGCTGGCGATTTCGCTGGGGACCCTTTTTTTCTCACTAGCGAGTTAGGCATATCCTAGTTAGTTCTTAGGTTAAGTGTTTTTTGTTTGCTTGCAGTCTTTATCTTCATTTTTCTTCTCTCCCCCCTCTATATCTATGCTTCATTATGCTTTATATTCATATATATATATATATATATATATATATATGTTGGATATTTGGTTGTTGGCTACATGTTTGCTAAAATCAAATGTACAAGCAATGCGTCTTCAGAAGCTGTTTTTGTTCTTCAGAAGCTGGTTCAGAAGCTGGGTGAACAGTTCTTCATAAGCTGGTTCAGAAGCTGGTGAACAGTACTTCAGAAGCTGGGCTTCAAAAGCTGGAACAATACTTCAGACGCACTATTCAGAAGGTGATCTTCAGACGCACTGTTCAGACGCTAACTTTCGTTGACCTTCAGACGCATTGTTCAGACGCTGACTTTTGTTGACTTTCAGACGCATTGTTCAGACGCTGACTTTCGTTGACCTTCAGACGCACTGTTCAGACACTAACTTTCGCTGACCTTCAGAAGCTGCATTTCAGAAGCATGTTCAGAAGCTGGTTTCTGTGTTCAGAATTTGTGTCTTCAAGCTGTTAATTCGCTCATAGTATCTTTCGAAGATTTAATTGAAGATTTATCCAAACTGTGTTTCTAGAAAAAAGAAGAATTGCGCAATATATGTTCTGAAGATTTGATTCAATTATTTGTGAATATATTTTCAAGGAAATCTTTGGAAAATATATTTTTGAATAGTAAGTGAGCTTCTATTTGCTTCTAAAGAATTCTGGGATTATATCTTTGAAGATTAGGATCAAGAATTATGTGCTGCTAAAGACTATATAAGGAGGACGCTGCTATTGAAGAAAAGTGATCGCAACCAAAGCTAGAATCGAAAGAGTCTTAGGTTGTTGAGTCTGTAAGCTTTGTGCTTTGTTTCTGTGCACCACTCATCTGTTAGAGTTGGTTGTTTGTTATTGAGTTGTAATCACTCAAAGCTTTTAAGCAAGAGTGACTATTTTTATGTTTTGAAGAGTGTCTTCAACTTAGTTGATTTGTTTAGAGTTTACAATCACTAGGGTAGTGATTGCTTGAGTAGGAAGTAAGAGGGGTTCTTATATCTAGGAGTTCCTAGGTAGAAATACCACGGGTAGTGATTAAGTGAGAAGGGGCTGTGAGACAGGGGGTGTTGTCATAGGGGTTGTGTCATAGGACTTCGAATTGATACTATTTTAGTGGATTTCCTTCCTGTCTTGGTAGCCTCCAGATGTAGGTGAAGTTTGCTCCGAACTGGGTTAATAAATCATCTGTGTTCTTTATTTTCTGTCCTTTATATTACTGCTTCTGAACTGCTATTTTCATACTCTGTTTTACGGTTCAGAACCAGTCCTGCCAGGAATTTCAATTAGTATCAGAGCAGGCACCCTGCATGTATGGGGGTGAGCTCCAGGGAAGGTTTTTCTGGCATTATGGAGAAAGAAAGAGGATTTGTGAACATACCACCTCTGTTGGATGGTTCCAACTATGAGTATTGGAAATCTCGTATGAGTGCTTTTCTGAAATCTATAGATAGTAAGACCTAGAAAGCTATTCTGAAGGATTGGGAACATCCTGTTATGCTGGACAAAGATGGAAAAAAGACAACTGTGTTGAAACCAGAGGAAGATTGGTCCAATGATGAAGATGCATTAGCTCTTGCAAACTCCAAAGCCTTGAATGCTATATTTAATGGAGTGGAGAAGAATATGTTCAGACTGATCAAGCAGTGCACAATAGCTAAGGATGCCTGGGAGATTATCAAGACTACTCATGAAGGCACATCCAAGGTAAAACTGTCCAGACTTCAGCTTCTCACCACCAAGTTTGAAAATCTCAGAATGTTGGAGGATGAGAACATACAAGATTTTTATATGAATGTTCTGGACATGGCCAACTCATTTGATTCTCTTGGAGAAAGAATATCTGATGAGAAACTTGTGAGAAAGATCCTCAGATCCCTACCTAAGAGATTTGATATGAAGGTAACTGCCATTGAAGAAGCACATGACATCTCCAACATGAAGGTTGAGGAATTGATAGGGTCTCTTCAGAACTTTGAAATAGCCAGAACTGATAAGAAGGGGAAAGGTGTTGCTTTTGCAGCAAATGATGAAAGCTTATCAGAGGATCTTGTGATGCTGAGTAAACAATTTAAGAAGATTTCGAAGAAGACAAGAACTGATCAATCCAAAAGTGTTCAGTGTCATGAGTGTGAAGGATATGGCTACATCAGGACAGAATGTGCCACATATCTTAAGAATAAGAAGAAAAGTTTGGCAGCTACTTGGTCTGATGATGACTCAGAAGGAGAAGTGGGGAATGAATCAGCCAAGCATGTTCTTGATTTAACTGGTAGATGCAGGTCTGGTGATAAAGTTAAGGTTTCAGAAGCACTATCAGGTTCTGAGACATCATCTGATACTGAGTCAAGTGATGGAGAATCATCTTGTGAGGAACTAGCTACCTATTACAAAGAACCTGCTGAGTTTTGCAAGAAGTTGAATGATATATTTGAAGAAGTGTGCAAGCAGATGGAAGAACAAAAGAGAATCAGTCAACTTCAGTCTGAAAGAAGAGAACATCTAGCACAAATCTCTGATCTCAAAGATGTGGTAACCCAGCTGAACTCTCAACTTGAAAATATGAAGAAATAAGTCAGAATGTTAAACACTGGTACTGATGTGTTAGAAGAGATTTTGGAGAGTCAGAACCAAGGGAAACCCAATGGAATTGGGTATGATGATAGGACTCTGAACAACAAACAGCAACATCCAGCAAAAAGGTTCACTGCAGCTGTTAAGACATGTGATCCAATGATGAATAAACCTAAGTTGGAACACCAGAACCAACCTCATGGATCTAAAGACAAGAAGGCATCTCATCCTTGGGTATGTCATCACTGTGGTAAAAAGGGACACATTAAGCCATTTTGTTACAAGCTGCATGGATACCCCAAGCATTTTCAACAAAGAAAAGTGGTACCAGTTGTGAACAAAACCAAGGTCAAGAAGGAATGGAGACCAAAATGTGCAAGTGTTGCCCAGAGGCTGAACAATAGGAAAGGAAAAGTTGTTGCCGCTGACAGCAGGCCCACTCCTGTTGCAAAGAAGAGTTCTGTTGCTGGACCATCTAAACTCTGGAGCAAGGTGGTAGTCCCTGTTCAGAAGGTACTAAAAGGAAAGGAAGTGGTTCCTAGTAAGTCTGAGGATGATGGTGTGCAAGACATCATGCCCTATGTTCAGAAGAGGATTGCTGTTTTTCAGAAGCAGATTGCTGGGAAGAAGGTTTTGAATGTTCCTGAAGCACACATTAACTAAATAGCTTCTGATGTTGTTGAGTCTGAAGATGAAACAACATCTGTTGCTGAGTCTGAAGACTGTCAATTTTGTGTCTGATGATGAAACAACATCTGTTGCTGAGTCTGAAGACTGTCAATTTTGTGTCTAATGTCTTGGATTTCTGTTTGTGCTTCTGGTCTGCAGTTGTTGCTTTTTGTTTTGTTCTTCTGTGTGTGGATTCTATGTGGTTCTGATCCTGATGTTGGTGCTGCGATGGGTTCTGTATGTTGGTTTTAATGCTGATTCTGATGTGGTGTCTGTGTGTGGTTCTGTGGTATGCTATTATGTGATGTGCTTATGCTCTGTTTCTTGTGTTTCTCTGCTCCTAGTGATTGCTGGTTGTTTTGGCTAAAAAGGGGGAGAAATAAGTATGTGTCTGTTTCAGAAGCTGTTCAACAGTTCAGGGGGAGTTGGAGTTTCTGATTGATCTGTTTCAGGGGGAGTTCCTAAGTGTGTGTTTCAGGGGAAGTTCCTGAGTTGTGTTGTTCCTGAGTATCTGTCCAGAGGTAGTTCAGGGGGAGTATATGTGTGAAATGTAGTGAACCATCCGCTGCTGACTCTGTTGCTACATTTGTGTTATGTTCTTCATGGTTGCGTTCCTTGTTGTGTGAAGAATTTGCAAGCTGAAATGCTCAAATTGATTTTAGCCAAAAATTTGCCAAAGAGGGAGATTGTTGGATATTTGGGTGTTGGCTACATGTTTGCTAAAATCAAATGTACAAGCAATGCGTCTTCAGAAGCTGTTTTTGTTCTTCAGAAGCTGGTTCAGAAGCTGGGTGAACAGTTCTTCAGAAGCTGGTTCAGAAGCTGGTGAACAGTACTTCAGAAGCTGGGCTTCAGAAGGTGATCTTCAGACGCACTGTTCAGACGCTGACTTTCGTTGACCTTCAGAAGCTGCATTTCAGAAGCATGTTCAGAAGCTGGTTTCTGTGTTCAGAATTTGTGTCTTCAAGCTGTTAATTCTCTCACATTATCTTTCGAAGATTTAATTGAAGATTTATCCAAACTGTGTTTCTAGAAAAAAGAAGAATTGCGCAATATATGTTCTGAAGATTTGATTCAATTATTTGTTAATATATTTTCAAGGAAATCTTTGGAAAATATATTTCTGAATAATATGTGAGCTTCTATTTGCTTCTAAAGAATTCTGGGATTATATCTTTGAAGATTAGGATCAAGAATTATGTGCTGCTAAAGACTATATAAGGAGGACGCTGCTATTGAAGAAAAGTGATCGCAACCAAAGCTAGAATTGAAAGAGTCTTAGGTTGTTGAGTCTGTAAGCTTTGTGCTTTGTTTTTGTGCACCACTTATCTGTTAGAGTTGGTTGTTTGTTATTGAGTTGTGATCACTCAAAGCTTTTAAGCAAGAGTGACTATTTTTATGTTTTGAAGAGTGTCTTCAACTAAGTTGATTTGTTTAGAGTTTACAATCACTGGGGCAGTGATTGCTTGAGTAGGAAGTAAGAGGGGTTCTTATATCTAGGAGTTCCTAGGTAGAAATACCACGGGTAGTGATTAAGTGAGAAGGGGCTGTGAAACAGGGGCTGTGTCATAGGACTTCAAATTGATACTATTTTAGTGGATTTCCTTCCTGGCTTGGTAGCCTCCAGACGTAGGTGAAGTTTGCACCGAACTAGGTTAACAAATCATCTGTGTTCTTTACTTTCTGTCCTTTATATTACTGCTTCTGAACTGCTATTTTCATACTCTGTTTTACGGTTCAGAACCTGTCCTGCCAGGAATTTCAATATATATGTCAACTGTGGGTTGTCGCATGAGTGAAGCTTTATACCCGAGCTTTGAGAAAAACTTAAGATAAGATGGTGGTTGCGTAGTGTTGACCTTCCTGACGTATGTCTTGCAAGGTTGGCATGAAAACCCAGCCTAGAGTAGATTCTCTTGGAGGCGTTGTTGTCTTGCGAGTATTTGCAATGGCAGCGGTACTTTCTTGTAGGATCCATGGCTCTGGGGGACCTTTTTTAACAAGTCTAGAACCTAAACATGTTATTACGGACGTCCGGTTAGAACAAGAGTCGATGGTCACGTAGTGTTGACCTTCCTGACGTATGTCTTGTAGGGTTGGCACGAAAACCTTACCTAGATGAGATCTTTTGGAGTGTTGTTGTCCTGCAAGTATTTTCAATGGCAACAATATGTTCAAATAAGATCAATGACTCTAGGAACCATTTTGAAATCTAGAACCTACATGTGAGAATAGGGGGTAGTATTGAACGTTCCTACCTTGGTAACCTATGCCTTGACCTCTTTTAACCACACCTCTGCATGCCATAACATTTGCATCCATGAAAATAATTTTCGCATATACATTTTCCTTCCCAAAGCAAAATAAAAAAAAAGCATATTTTTTCATCTACATGGCATACATGCATTTTCATGCATTTTAAACAAAAACACTCATATCTTCCCCCCAAAAGTACTCGACCTGGTGTACCGTTGCGTTTCTGATGAGATCCCGAGCAACTGGAAGGCCATAGAAATTCCAGAAATAATTTCCTTGTTCAAGTAATTTATCATGCTTTTAAAAAAAATCATTTTGCTCTGCCCAAGGCAAATGATTAGCTTTGTGGGGCCCCGATGTTTCAAGTTATTTCTATCATTAATAAAATCGCATTTTGTGTTCAATTGAGTTCATTTTTTCTTTCGTTCTTTAATAGCAATATTTTACTCATTTTAAATTTCTGCAACCCCAAAATAAAAATCATACTCATACATATCCATAAATACACCCACCAAAAAACACTGCTATAATCCCTTACGACTTCGTTTTCCCGATTAACCAAATGGAAGACGATGAAGAGGACGATTATGAACCTCCTGAAGGATTGTCCAGGCCTGAGGATCAAGAGGATAGGGTAATACAACCTCACCAAGAACCAATTGAAATGATCAACTTAGGGACCGAAGAGGACAAGAAAGAGGTCAAAGTGGGAGCCTCTCTGCAAGAAGACGTGAAGGAAAAGCTGATTGAGTTACTACGAGAGTATGTAGACATGCCATGATTAGACCCCAACATAGTCGTGCATAGACTACCACTCAAGCCAGAATGCCCACCAATAAAGCAAAAGATGAGAAGAACTAGACCCGACATGGCTCTCAAGATTAGAGAGGAAGTCAAAAAGCAGTTCGACGCCGGCTTCTTAACAGTGACCAAGTATCCACAGTGGGCTGCCAACATTGTGCCAGTCCCAAAGAAAGGTGGCAAAGTCAGAATGTGTGTGGATTATCGGGACTTGAATAAAGCAAGCCCAAAAGATGACTTCCCACTGCCTCACATTGATGTATTGGTAGACAACACCACCCAGTTTTGAGTCTTCTCTTTCATGGACGATTTCTCTGGATACAACCAAATCAAGATGGCTCCAGAGGACATGGAGAAAACCACGTTCATCACCCCATGGGGGACTTTCTGCTACAAGCTAATGCCCTTCGGATTAACGAACGCTGGGGCAACATATCAAAGAGCGATGGTTACTCTTTTCGATGACATGATTCACAAGGAAATAGAGGTCTATGTCGATGATATGATTGCCAAATCTCAGACGGAGGAAGATCATCTATTACATTTGCAAAAGCTATTCGAGCACCTGAGAAAGTTCAAGCTACGCCTAAATCCTAACAAGTGCACTTTTGGTGTTAGGTACGGCAAGTTATTGGGGCTCATAGTCAGCCAAAAAGGAATTGAAGTTGATCCTGACAAAGTAAAAGCCATACAAGATATGCCAGCACCAAGTACTGAGAAGGAGGTTCGTGGGTTCTTAGGAAGATTGAACTACATTGCTAGATTCATCTCACATATGACGGCCACTTGTGAACCAATTTTCAAATTGTTAAGAAAAAAACAAAACTATTCAGTGGAATGAGGATTGCCAAGATGTGTTTGATAAGATCAAACGATACCTGCAAGAGCCACCGATTTTGATACCTCTGGTTCCTGGTAGACTCCTCATCTTATACTTGACAGTGCTTGATGGATCAATGGGTTATGTGCTAGGAGAACAGGATGAAACGGGAAGAAAAGAGCACGCCATCTACTATCTAAGCAAGAAGTTCACCGATTGCAAATCAAGGTATACCTCACTCGAAAAGACTTGTTGCGCTTTAGCATGAGCTGCTCGACGCTTAAGACAATACATGTTGACTCACACCACTTGGTTGAAATAAAAAATGGATCCCATCAAATATATCATCGAAAAGCCCACCATCACAGGAAAGATACCCCGTTGGCAAATGTTGCTATCCGAGTATGATATCCATGTTACCCAAAAGGCTATAAAAGGCAGCGTGCTATCCGAGCACCTTGCTCACCAACCATTGGAAGACTATCAACCCATACAATTTGACTTCCCCGATGAAGACGTTGTAGCCCTGAATGACGAAAAGATCATAAGTGATGATGAGGGGCCTGAACCAGGAACTAGGTGGAAGCTAGCTTTCGATGGTGCCTCAAATGCCATGGGGCACGGGATCGAGGCTGTCCTAATATCACCAAGAAATGGGTATCAGCCCTTCACAACAAGGTTATGCTTTGACTGCACCAATAACATGGCAGAGTATGAAGCGTGCATCTTGGGCCTTGAAGCAGCAATTGACCTAAGGATCAAAACCCTGGAAGTATACGGGGACTCAGCACTACTCATCTATCAAGTGAAAGGAGAATGGAAAACAAAACATCCCAATTTGATCCCTTATCGTGCCCGTGTTGTAGAATTGATGAAGCATTTCGATGAGATCACCTTTCATCATATACCTCGGGAAGAAAATTAGGTGGCAGATGCTTTGGCTACATTATCATCAATGTACCAAGTGAATTTTCACAACGAGGCACCAATCATAAAGATGGATCGTAGGGATAGACTAGTTGTGTGTGCAGTAGTCGAAGAAAAACCTGACAACAAACCTTGGTTTTACGACATCAAGCGATACCACGAAGAGCAAAAGTATCCAGAGAATGTCTCACAAACAGACAAGAAAACCCTCAAGAGATTGGCATCGCAGTTTTTCCTCAGCGGGGGTACACTCTACAAGAGAAATTATGACATGGTCTTACTCAGATGTGTGGATAAACGTGAAGCAGACATGCTCATCAAAGAAATCCATGAGGGGTCTTTTGGAACCCATGCCAACAGACACGCAATGGTGAAAAAGATCATAAGGTCGGGCTATTACTGGCTAACTATGGAGGCCGACTGTTTTCACTACGCCAAGACATGTCACAAGTGTCAAATTTACGCCGACAAGGTGCACGTGCCACCAACTCCTCTGAATGTCATGACGGCACCCTGGCCATTCTCTATGTGGGGCATAGACATGATTGGAACGATTGAACCAAAGGCTTCAAATGGACATTGGTTCATCCTGGTTGCCATCGACTATTTTACCAAGAGGGTTGAATCAACTTCTTATGCAAATGTAACAAAACAAGTGGTGGCCCGATTCATCAAGAAGATAATCATTTGCCGTTACGACACTCCCCACAAAATTATCACAGATAATGGGGCAAATCTAAACAACAACACAATGATGGAGTTGTGCAAAAACTTCAAGATTGAGCACCATAATTCCTCACCATATCGGCCAAAGATGAACGGCTTGGTAGAAGTAGCCAACAAAAACATCAAGAAAATCAGCCAGAAGATGGTAAAAACCTACAAGGACTGGCATGAGATGCTTCCCTTTGCGCTACACGGCTATAGAACGACAGTTCGCACTTCCACTGGGGCAACCCCTTTTTCCTTGGTATACGGTATCGAAGTCGTGCTTCCCATTGAAGTTGAAATTCCCTCATTAAGGGTCTTGATGGAAACTAAATTAGAGGAAGCCGAATGGGTCCAAACAAGATTTGACCAACTGAACCTCATAGAAGAGAAGCGCCTAACAACATTGTGTCATGAACAGTTGTACCAAAAGAGGAACAAGAAGGCATTCGACAAAAAAGTTCATTCTCGATCAAAAAAGGAGACTTAGTGCTGAAAAAAATATTACCCATCCACAAGGATCCCCGCGGGAAATGGACTCCTAACTATGAAGGACCCTACGTGGTAAAGAAGGCTTACTCTGGCGGAGCCTTAATCATCACTACTATGGATGGAGAGGAGTTTCCACTCTCAATAAATTCCGATGCAGTCAAAAAATACTATGCCTAAAAAAAAGAGCTCGCTAAATCGAAAACCCGAAAGGGCGGTTTAGGCAATAGAGAGCGTCCAGGTAGATCAAAAACCTGAAAAGGCGGTCTAAACAAAAATTAAGGACATCAAAAAAGGAAATATACCCCAGTGGACTGAAAACTCAAAATAGCAGTCCAGGTAAAAATTAGGGGTTTTCAAAACAAATAAAAAGGCATAAGGCTGCAGCACACAAGATCCTGACAGAATTCAGAGGGGAAGAATCGGTCTCATTATCATCTTTCAGAGGCAAAGTATTTGGAAGTCATAGGGAAAGTAGCACGTGTTGTATCGAAGTGAAACCCACGCAAATCTCCATTTGTTTCATTTGTTTCTTTCTTTTCTCTATCTTAGTAATCACCTCTTACAGGGATTACATCTTCATGTATTGTTACCCATTCAAGGGACTAAGTTTCATTGAATAAAAATCATTTTTAAGCCTTTTCATTGTTTTGTGTCCTCCCTTGCTCGTAAAATGCTGTTTTTATTCATGATAAATAATGCATTGAAATATGGGAAATAATATAAAAACTTGCAAAAAAAATGTATTTTACTTGAATTTTTAAATGTCGAAAGAATTTCGTTGGTCTCCAATATTGCATCAAAGGACTCAAGGCCTGAAACTCTTCATCAGTCATTTTTAAGATTCTTACTCTTCAGCGAAAACAAGTGCACAACTTGTGGTACATGAAACACAAAGATCTCGGGTGTCAGAAGGACGGGATTCCCCAAATAAAATGTTGAGTATTTTGGTGTTGGCTGTATATTTTGGCAAATCCAATGTGTTGAATAGAAGCATCTCCATATGTAGAACAAATCTTCAGTTGCAAGTTTTTTGATTTGAAGCTGTTCAGAAGCTGGAAATTCCATCAGAATCTGAAAGTTGCTTCAGAAGCACTGTAGCACTTCAGAAGCTGCATTCAGAGTCTGATGCCAGCGTTGACTTTGATTGACTTCATCAGAAGCTGATCTTTTTCAAGTTGTTTCTGCGCGAATCTTGGCGAGATTTAACAAGGAATTATCCACGCATATTGCTTCTAGATTGCTGATTAATTTGGAGAAGATTTAATGAAGATTTGGTTCAGTTTTATGTTTGCTCGTATTTTTTCTGTTACAATCTTATGAAGATATTTTCCTGGTTTATTTGTTTCCTTATTGGATTACTCATAATTCAGAAACAAATCTAATTCAGATGATTTGGAGCATGATTAAGAGACTTGCTGAAGATTATAAAAGGAGAAGTGTTGCTGCTATTCAAGAGAGACGCATAATTGAAGAAATTCAGAGAAAAGAGTCTTAGAGTTTTAAGCTGTTAGTTTTATTTGTGCACCACTCATTAGTTGAGTTGGTTTAGAGTTTTATAGAGTTGTAATTCATTCTAAGCCTTTAGGTACGAATGAAGTTGTGTTATTGAAGTTGTTCTTCAAAACAGAGTAGTTTTTGTTAAGGGGTTCAGTAACTGGGTTTAGTTACTTGAATAGGAAGTTAGAGGTTTTCTAATACTCAACGTGTTGGGTAGAATTCAAGACTAGGAGGAAGTTAATTGCTTAGGCTAGGAACTGGGAGTCAGTGTCTTGAGTCATAAGGATTAATTCCTATAGTGGAATTCCTTCTTGGATTGGTATCCCCCAGAGTAGGAGGTGTTTACTCCGAACTGGGTTAACAAACCTTGTACCTTTTTACTTTCTTGCACTTTATTTTGCTGCTTGTGTAGTGTTTTTGTGTGTGCTCTGTTTTAGCATTTTATTGTGCCCTGCATCGTGTTCTTAATCTGTCCAGCCAGAATTTCAATTGGGATCAGAGCAGGCACCCTGCCTGTGTTTAAGGTGAGATCCAGAGGAGTTAATATCTGGCAAGCATGGATAGAGAAGGAGGCTATGTCAATAGACCACCCCTATTAGATGGCACAAACTATGAGTATTGGAAGTCTAGGATGTGTGCTTTTCTAAAGTCTATTGACAGCAGGACTTGGAAAGCTGTGATTAAAGGCTGGGATCATCCTGTGTTTACAGACAAAGATGGTAATAAGACTGAGGTTCTGAAGCTTGAAGAGGAATGGACCAAAGCTGAAGATGATCTGTCACTGGGAAATTCAAAAGCTTTGAATGCAATTTTTAATGGTGTGGATCAGAATATGTTCAGACTCATCAAGCAATGTACAGTTGCAAAGAAGGCCTGGGAAATTTTAAAAACAACTCATGAAGGAACTTCTAAGGTGAAGATGTCCAGATTGCAGTTGCTGACCACCAAGTTTGAGAACCTGAAGATGAAGGAGGATGAATGCATACAAGATTTCTACATGAATGTGCTGGACATGGCAAATTCTTTTGATTCTCTTGGTGAAAAGATGTCTGATGAGAAGATAGTAAGAAAAATCCTCAGGTCCCTGCCCAGAAGATTTGATATGAAGGTTACAGCCATAGAAGAAGCTCATGACATCACTACCATGAAGGTTGAGGAGCTGATTGGGTCTTTGCTTAATTTTGAGACTGCATTCTGCAAACAGCTTGATAAGAAAGGGAAAGGAATATCATTTGCAGTTAATTCAGGAGCTAGTGATCAGCAAGAGTCTGATGAGGAGGATACTGATTTATCAGAAGCTCTAGTGTTGCTTGGAAAACAATTCAATAGAATTCTGAAGAAGGTTGACAGAAAATCCAAGACCAAAGGTCAGAATTTCAGATTCAATAACAAAAAGCAACAAACTGATGAGAAGAAGACCAAGTCTGAGGAGAAAAGTAACCAAGCCAAAGGTATGCAGTGCTTTGAGTGTGAGGGGTATGGACATATCAAGTCTGAATGTCCTACTTTTCTTAAAAAGCAGAAGAAAAGCCTAGCTGTTGCATGGTCTGATGATGATTCTGAAGAAGATGCTGTAAGTGAATCTGGTATGTGTGATACCGGTCTGGATGTAAGGTCAGGTGCTAATTCAAAGACTGAAGCAGTTTTAGAGTCTGAAACATTTTCAGAATCTGACTCAGAGTCTGATGCTTCATCTGTGTCTGATGTTGCTAAAACCTCATATGATGAACTAGCTAACAACTACAGGAAGGTGTATACCAGAAGTGCTGAAGTTTGCAAACAAGTTTTGGATCAGAAGGAGACCGTATGTCAACTAGAGGCTGAAAAAGGTGAACTGTTGGTTCAGAATTCAGAATTAAACGAAGAAGTAAACCAACTTAAATCCCAAC
The DNA here is from genome assembly GCA_018208015.1 of Medicago ruthenica. Lineage (NCBI taxonomy): Eukaryota > Viridiplantae > Streptophyta > Magnoliopsida > Fabales > Fabaceae > Medicago > Medicago ruthenica. The sequence continues at coordinate 65,468,265 of CM031376.1, read as the reverse complement.
TTAAGCATATGAAAAAGCAGGTTAGGATGATGAATACTACTACTGATGTGTTGGAGGAAATTTTAGATGCTCAGAAACAAGGAAAAGCTGGTTTAGGATTTGTGTATTAGAGTCTGAACCTCAAGCAGAAAAATCCAGTTAAACAGTTTGTTCCTGCTACTCAGACTCATGATCCTATGAATGGAACATCTCAGATGAAACCTCAGAAGGTAGCCCAGATGCAAGGTCAGAAGCATATTCAGATGAGACCTCAAAAGCATACTTAGATGAGACCTCAGAAGCATATTCAGATGCAACCCCAGAAGTTCAACAGAAGAAGGAGGAATCATACCTGGACCTGTCATCATTGTGGTAAGAAGGGACATATCAAACCTTTTTGCTTCAAACTTTATGGCTATCTTGAACATTTTCAGTATAGAAGAGTGGAACCAGCTGCACCCAGACACAATGTTCAGAAGGTGTGGAAACCTAAGGTTCAGAATGTAGGCCTGATTGCTCATACCTCATTGAGAGCCACTTCAAAAGAAGACTGGTATTTTGATAGTGGGTGTTCAAGACACATGACTGGTGTTAAGAAGCTGCTGAGTAATATAAGACCTTATTCCAGAAGCTATGTGACATTTGGAGATGGAGTAAAAGGTCAGATTCTGGGTATTGGTGATTTGATCAGGGAAGGTTTGCCCAGACTTAATGATGTGCTACTGGTGGAAGGATTAACTTCTAATCTGATCAGTATTAGCCAACTTTGTGATCAAGACTTGAAGGTTAATTTCAACAAGCAAGAGTGTATTGTTACTGATCAAGAAGGTAAGGTTTAGATGAGGGGCTGCAGATCCAAAGACAACTGTTATCTATGGGTGTTTGAAGAAGAAAGAAGCCTGACTTCTTGTCTCATTAGCTCAGAAGAGGAAGTCAAGCTCTGGCACCAGAAACTGGGACATCTGCATCTGAAAGGCATGAAGAAAATCCTAAGTACTGAAGCTATCAGAGGTGTACCTAATCTGAAGATCAATGAGGACAATGTTTGTGGTGATTGTCAAATTGGGAAACAAACAAGAAAGTCTCATCCCAGATTAGTTCATCAGGTAACTACTAAAGTACTAGAACTTTTACATATGGATTTAATGGGGCCTATGCAAGTAGAAAGTATTGGAGTCAAAAGGTATGCATTTGTAATGGTAGATGACTACTCAAGATTCACATGGATTAACTTTGTTAGAGAGAAGTCTGATACTTTTGAAGTATTTAAAGACCTGTGCATTCAATTACAAAGAGAAAAAGACTGTGGCATAGTCAGAATCAGAAGTGATCTTGGCAAAGAATTTGAAAACAAGAGTTTTTCAGATTTATGTACTTCTGAAGGTATAAAACATGAGTTCTCTGCACCTATAACACCTCAGCAAAATGGTGTAGTTGAGAGGAAGAATAGGACATTAGCAGAATGTGCAAGAGTTATGCTGCATGCTAAAAAGTTGCCATATATGTTTTGGGCTGAAGCTATGAACACTGCATGTTATATTCATAATAGAGTTACTTTGAAGAAGGGAACAACTTGTACCTTATATGAATTGTGGAAAGGAAGAAAACCTACAGTGAAATATTTCCATGTGTTTGGGAGCAGATGTTACATTTTGGCTGATAGAGAAAATAGAAGAAAACTGGATCCTAAGTCTGATGAGGGCATATTTTTGGGATATTCAGTAAACAGCAGAGCCTATAGGGTGTTTAACTCAAGAACTAAATTTGTGATGGAGAGCATAAATGTGGTTATTGATGATCTGTCTGCTGAGAATGAAAAGGATAAGTCTGAAGTTATTCCAGAGTCTGAAGCCTCAAAAGAACAAACTTCAGAAGCAGAGAATCATCCAGATTCTGAAGAAGCAGAAGTGCATCCTGATCATGATCCTACCAATTAAGGGCCATCAATTAGAGTGCAGAAGGATCATCCTAAGGAGCTTATCATTGGGAGTTTGGATCAAGGGGTCAGAACAAGAAGATCAGACTCAGCTGCTACTGATTCATGCTTTGTGTCAAAGCTTGAACCCAAAAATGAAAAAGAAGCCCTAACTGATGAATTTTGGATTGAAGCAATGCAAGATGAGTTGAATCAATTCAAAAGGAGTGAAGTGTGGGATCTAGTTCTAAGACCTGAATGGTTGAATGTGATTGGCACTAAGTGGATATACAAGAATAAAACAGATGAAAATGGTACTGTGGTCAGAAACAAGGCAAGGTTAGTTGCTCAAGGTTATACTCAAGTAGAGGGTCTTGATTTTGATGAAACCTTTGCACCTGTGGCCAGACTAGAGTCCATAAGACTACTGTTGGGTGTATCCTGCATTCTCAAGTTCAAACTATTCCAGATGGATGTGAAGAGTGCATTTCTGAATGGATATCTTCAAGAAGAAGTATATGTTGAACAGCCTAAGGGTTTTGTGGATCATCAGTTTCCAGATCATGTGTACAAGTTGAAGAAAGCTTTATATGGTCTGAAACAAGCACCAAGAGCATGGTATGAAAGGCTGACTCAATTTCTTGTTGCTCAAGGTTACAGAAAAGGAGGTTCTGATAAGACATTATTTGTGAAGAATGAACATGGAAGTCTGATAATTGCTCAGATCTATGTTGATGACATAGTATTTGGTGGAATGTCTCAGAAGATGGTCAAATTGTTTGTTCAACAAATGCAGTCAGAATTTGAAATGAGCTTAGTTGGTGAGCTGACATACTTTCTAGGATTGCAAGTTAAGCAAATGGAAGATACCATCTTTATTTCTCAGAGTAAATATGCCAAGAACATTGTGAAAAAGTTTGGTATGGAATCTGCTGCTCATAAGAGGACACCAGCTGCTACTCATCTGAAACTAACCAAAGATGAACATGGAGTATCAGTTGATCAAAGTCAATACAGAAGCATGATAGGAAGCCTATTGTACTTGACTGCAAGCAGACCTGATATCATATTTGCTGTTGGAGTTTGTGCAAGATATCAAGCTGATCCTAAGATGAGTCATCTGACACAAGTTAAAAGGATCCTGAAGTATGTGAATAGCACAAGTGACTATGGAATCATGTATTCTCATAGTTCAAGTTCTGAATTAATGGGATATTGTGATGCTGACTGGGCTGGAAGTGCTGATGACAGGAAGAGCACCTCAGGAGGTTGTTTCTTTTTGGGAAATAATCTAATTTCTTGGTTCAGCAAGAAACAAAACTGTGTTTCATTGTCAACTGCTGAAGCTGAGTATATTGCTGCTGGGAGTAGTTGTTCACAACTGGTTTGGATGAAACAGATGCTTGAAGAGTATAACATTGAACAAAGAACTATGACATTGTTTTGTGACAATTTGAGTGCTATCAACATTTCTAAGAACCCAATACAGCACAGCAGAACTAAACACATAGATATCAGACACCATTTTATTAGAAACCTTGTGGAGGACAAGATTATTCAGCTGGAACATGTGGACACTGAGAATCAAATTGCTGACATTTTCACAAAGGCCTTGGATGCTAAACAGTTTGAGAATCTGAGAAGCAAGTTAGGTGTGTGTTTGCATGAAGAATTATAGCAATTATTGCAAACTGGATGTGAGGAAGATAGAGTACCTGCCAGTTGTGCTCATGCTAAGTGTGGTCTTACATCCGAGTCTGATAGTTTTTCCAGGATCTGTGTTACTTGTTTTGGTTTTACTCCCTATTTGGGGTCTGAGATTTGTCAGAATTTTGTGGCTAAAAAGGGGGAGAAAATCTTACGCTTGAGTTGTTCAAAATTAGAAGATGTGTTGCTGCTCAGAATTAGTTCAAATTTCAGATGTTCAACTTTCAGTATTATTCAGAAGTTATTTGTGAAGCTCAGAGTTCAGAACCAATGCAACAAGAGTTGTCAAGATGTTATTGAGGGGGAGTATGTGTCTCAGGGGGAGTACAAGGTCATTAAATTCATGAGTGAAGAGCTGTCTTTGGTACTGAAGTGTGATCCTGAAGAACAATTGTGCTCTGATACCATTTTTCACTGCAGTTCAGATGTAAGGGGGAGTTTTATGAGTTGCAGGGGGAGAGTTCAAGTGCTGGAGTGATTGTTCATGTGATTGTATGGTTGTAAAGCTTCAGGGGGAGTGTTCCTGTGATGTTCAGAAGCTGTTATGTGTGCTTCAGGAGTTCAGAAGCTGAAGCTGAAGTTTAACATAGCTAAGAGAGTGTTTTGTCCGCTGCCTATATCTTTGATATGTTATATATTTGTGGAGTTCTTCATTGCTGAGATAGTCTTATGAGAGATTGAAGAGCTTGTCATGTGTGAACATTGGTTTTAGCCAAAAATTTGCCAAAGGGGGAGATTGTTGAGTATTTTGGTGTTGGCTGCATATTTTGGCAAATCCAATGTGTTGAATAGAAGCATCTCCATATGTAGAACAAATCTTCAGTTGCAAGTTTTTTGATTTGAAGCTGTTCAGAAGCTGGAAATTCCATCAGAAGCTGAAAGTTGCTTCAGAAGCACTGTAGCACTTCAGAAGCTGAATTCAGAGTCTGATGCCAGCGTTGACTTTGGTTGACTTCATCAGAAGCTGATCTTTTTCAAGTTGTTTCTGCGCGAATCTTGGCGAGATTTAACAAGGAATTATCCACGCATATTGCTTCTAGATTGCTGATTAATTTGGAGAAGATTTAATGAAGATTTGGTTCAGTTTTATGTTTGCTCGTATTTTTTCTGTTACAATCTTATGAAGATATTTTCCTGGTTTATTTGTTTCCTTATTGGATTACTCATAATTCAGAAACAAATCTAATTCAGATGATTTGGAGCATGATTAAGAGACTTGCTGAAGATTATAAAAGGAGAAGTGCTGCTGCTATTCAAGAGAGACGCATAATTGAAGAAATTCAGAGAAAATAGTCTTAGAGTTTTAAGCTGTTAGTTTTATTTGTGCACCACTCATTAGTTGAGTTGGTTTAGAGTTTTATAGAGTTGTAATTCATTCTAAGCCTTTAGGTACGAATGAAGTTGTGTTATTGAAGTTGTTCTTCAAAACAGAATAGTTTTTGTTAAGGGGTTCAGTAACTGGGTTTAGTTACTTTAATAGGAAGTTAGAGGTTTTCTAATACTCAACGTGTTGGGTAGAATTCAAGACTAGGAGGAAGTTAATTGCTTAGGCTAGGAACTGGGAGTCAGTGTCTTGAGTCATAAGGATTAATTCCTATAGTGGAATTGCTTCCTGGATTGGTATCCCCCAGAGTAGGAGGTGTTTACTCCGAACTGGGTTAACAAACCTTGTGCCTTTTTACTTTCCTGCACTTTATTTTGCTGCTTGTGTAGTGTTTTTGTGTGTGCTCTGTTTTAGCATTTTATTGTGCCCTGCATCGTGTTCTTAATCTGTCCAGCCAGAATTTCATAAACATACCCCACATTTCTTTCATCCACTGAGGCTGGATATCGATCGGCTTTCAAGATGATCCTTATAATCACAACCAAGGCATTTTCGATTGGCACTCACAATTTCCAACTAAAGCTCAATTTTCATTGGCACTCACAATTTCCAACCAAAGCCCAATTTTCATTGGCACTCCCTAACACAATTTCCAACTAAAGCCCAATTTTTATTGTCACTCACAATTTCCAACCAAAGACCAATTTTCCTTGGCACTCCCAAACACAATTTCCAACCAAAGCCCAATTTTCATTGGCACTCCCAAACACAATTTCCAACTAAAGCCCGATTTTCATTGGCACTCACAATTTTCAACCAAAGCCCAATTTTCAATGGCACTCTCAAACACAATTCACAACCAAAGCCCAATTTTCAATTGGCACTCACAATTTCCAACTAAAGCCCAATTTTCATTGGCACTCAGAATTTCCAACCAAAGCCCAATTTTCATTGGCATTCCCAAACACAATTTCCAACCAAAGCCCAAGTTTCATTGGCACTCCCAAACACAATTTCCAACTAAAGCCCAATTTACATTGGCACTCACAATTTCCAACCAAAGCCCAATTTTCATTAACACTCCCAAATACAATTTCCAACCAAAGCCCAATTTTCATTGGCATTCCCAAACACAATTTCCAACCAAAGCCCAAGTTTCATTGGCACTCCCAAACACAATTTCCAACTAAAGTTCAATTTTCATTGGCACTCACAATTTCCAACCAAAGCCCAATTTTCATTAACACTCCCAAACACAATTTCCAACCAAAGCCCAATTTTCATTGGCACTCCTAAACGCAATTTCCAACCAAATCCCAATCATCATTGGCACCTAATCACAACCAAAACCCAACCATGCTCGACACCCGATCACAACCGAAGCTCAACATGTCATCTGCTTATCCCACATGTCAGCATAGTGCATGCAACATGTCAAAGCCATTCATTGGCATGCATCTCATATTCATATCATACACTTCCTCACAATTTCTCATGCTCCCCAGCAAACACTCCCCAGTGAGTATCCCATATTCACCGACATTCACCAACAGGTTATCCCAGTGTTCCCCAATGGACCTCTTTCAAGAACTTCCCTAGTAGGTTTCTTCAAAAAAAAAATCCAAAGGGTCCCTTCACAAACTATCCCAATTCTCGTTAAACTTACCTATGGCCATTAAGTTTCCCCAGCTGAAACTCCCTATTGAGTCTACCTCATATCATATCATACTGCATAAAGCAACTTAAAGCATATCATGCATCAACAATCATTTTTCTTTTCCAAGAATCTAAGTACTAGCCACATCTAGAGACTATATGTTTATCCCCAGGGCAGTCTAAGCACCCCCTGAGGCGACGACTTGTTTTTTAAATCTAAGCACCCCCCGAGGCGACGATCTATTTATCTCTCAGTCTAAGCACCCCTCGAGGCGACGACTTATCTTTTAGATCTAAGCACCCCCTGAGGCGACTATCTGTTTATCATTCAGTCTAAGCACCCCCCGAGGCGACGACTTGTCTTTTAGATCTAAGCACCCCCGAGGCGACGATCTGTTTATCTTTCAGTCTAAGCACCCCCTGAGGCGATGACTTGTCTTTTAGATCTAAGCACCCCACGAGGTGACGATCTGTTTATCTTTCAGTCTAAGCACCCCCCCGAGGCGACGACTTGTCTTTTAGATCTAAGCACCCCCCGAGGTGACGATCTGTTTATCTTTCAGTTTAAGCAACCCCAGAGGCGACGACTTGTCTTTTAGATCTAAGCACCACCCGAGGCAACGATCTGTTTATCTTTCGGTCTAAGCACCGCCCGAGGCGACGATCTATTTATCTTTCAGTCTAAGCACCCCCCGAGGCGACGACCTGTCTTTTAGATCTAAGCACCCCTGAGGTGACGGTCTGTTTATCTTTCGGTCTAAGCACCCCCCGAGGCGACGCCTTTTTCTTTTAGATCTAAGCACCCCCCCGAGGTGACGATCTGTTTATCTCTTAGTCTAAGCACCCCCCAAGGCGATGACTTGTCTTTTAGATCTAAGCACCCCCCGAGGCGACGATCTGTTTTTCTCTCAGTCTAAGCATCCCCCAAGGCGATGACTTGTCTTTTAGATCTAAGCACCCCCCGATGCGACGATCTGTTTATCCTTCAGTCTAAGCACCCCCTGAGGCAACGACTTTTCCTTTAGATCTAAGCACCCCCCGAGGCGACGATCTGTTTATCTTTCGGTCTAAGCACCCCCGAGGCGACGACTTGTCTTTTAGATCTAAGCACCCCCTGAGGCGACGATCTGTTTATCTTTTCAGTGTATGCACCAGTAGCCAATCCAGAGGCGATCCTGCATTTACTTTTGTGTCCATACTTCCGCATTTTAATACTTTCATATTATCTCCTACATCATTTTTTTTCTCTCTCCAGTCTTTTCTCACTTTGAAGGACAAAATTTGGGTCCTTTATACTTAATTGCTCTTCACAAAGAGTTTGCAAGGTGCCCTCGGCACTCGCACTCTCTATGCGAAGACACAATTAAGTAGGGGCAGCTGTTGTACCCTAATTTTGTCTGCCATATTTTTGACCTAAGATTCCATATATATGTCTTTTAGCCCGGAACTTTTTTTTTCTTTTCGAAAAAAATTTCGGCAGAGAGGTATTTTAAAATACCTCATTTTTTTGATTCGTTTTAGGGCCACTTTTTATCTTTATCTATTTTATTTTATTATATTTACTTTTATTTTCATTTTTTGTATTTTTGTTATTATTCTTTTATTATTATTTTTATTTATTTACTTTATTATTATTATTATTATTATTATTATTATTATTATTATTATTATTATTTTTGTTTTAAAAAAAAAAACAAAAAAAGGGTCACTGTTCACCTGCAGCGCCCCTGTTTTCCTGTTTTCTTTCATCATCCTTTGTTCAAAAACAGACCCAAATCTTCACCAAAATCAGAGGCAAGGTCACTTCCTCCCTTTTTCAAGCTATTTTAACCAAAATTTTGGCCAAAAATCCAGCATTCAATTAATCTCATGATTACAAAAGAACACCAACAATGTCTATATAAGGGGGACGAAAATCAGAGGCAGGGGGGAGATCATCAGAATCAAATCACAGAAACAGCAACCAATCACACAAAAAAACATCACACAAAGAGAGGAGATTAGTAGCAAAAATATCCCTTTTGCTACTATTCACTTTCTTCACCTCTACCTCCAACAAAAACCACAACCACTCAAAAATCCTCACATTTTTCATGCATTTGAAGCTTTGGCTAGGAGTTTGTAAGGATCTTGGACCCTTTTATTTCATTTTTCGCATTTGTTTATGGGATTTGTAGCTTTTTCTAAAAAAAATGCATTTTTCACCATAAATTCATGAGCATGACTTAAGGCCGAAATATAGTTAGTTTTAGGACATCTTTTGGTAGATCTAAGACCACTAGGATGTAGTACTCATGGCAAGCTTTACAGTGATGTTTTTACTTTCGTATTTGGTCCAGTATTGAGTGAGAAATCGAACTTAGAAGTTGAGAAAAAATCATAGAAACTGCATTCTGCTGTTGTTGCATATTTTTCTGCATTTATTATACTCTTCATTTTTAGTCATTTTAACTCTTTTTTGCAATAAAAAATCATACAAAAATCCAAAAAAAATCACAAAGATTATAACAATCACCAAAGCAGAAATGGTTTGTTTCTTCTTCTTACTGTTTTTTAACGTTTTACCCCTGAGGTTCTGAGTCTGAAGTGAGCTTCTGAAGTCAGCTTCTGAAGTGAGCTTCTGAGTTTGAGGTTCAGAGTCTGAGGTTCAGAGTCTGAAGGTTCTGAGTCTGAAGGTCCAAAGTCTGAGGTTCTGAGTCTGAAGGTTCTTAGTCTGAAGGTTCAGAGTCTGAGGTTCATAGTCTGAAGGTTCAGAGTCTGAGGTTCATAGTCTGAAGGTTCTGAGTCTGAAGGTCCAGAGTCTAAGGTTCTGAGTCTGAAGGTCTAGAGTCTGAGGTTCTGAGTCTGAAGGTTCAGAGTCCGATGTTTCTGAGTCTGAAGGTTCAGAGTCTGAGATTCAGAGTCTGAGATCCAGAGTATGAGGTTCTGAGTCCGAAGGTTCTGAGTTTGAAGGTTCAGAGTCTGAGTTGAACTATTTCTGAAGGGGCTGAAACTCATTTTATTTGATTCTGATTTTAAAAATATATAACAAGTGTTTTTGCTTTTAATTGTAGTTTATATATCAATTTTCGATAATAAACTTGAATGAAAAAGGAATGGTCCGACGTATGTCTTTCCATTCCCCGGTTGCACGAGCACTTGACGTATGTCTCGTTGTTCGGACAATCGTCATTCTATTTAAAAAAAAAATGATATATTAATTTTCAATAATAAACTTGAATGAAAAAGGAGTGGTCCGACGTTTGTCTTTCCATTCCCCGGTTGCTCGAGCACTTGGACTTCGCTTGGACTTCGCAGAGCGAAGTCTTTGATCTGTTTTTCTTTCATTTTTGACCTTTAGGTCCTAGGAAAAAGAATATACCTACAAAAATGGTTGGGATTAGGTCTAAAAAGCATGAAATGATAATTATCCATTATTTTGGAGCTTTTACCTAGATAACTTGCAAAACAAGTAACCAAAGTGCCTAAATTATATATGCATTTTAACTTATTTCTGGCACTTATCACTAACTCTAGCCAATTCTTTCAAACTTATTTTGGACTGGCCCATGTAAAATTGTTCATAGAATACTCTTTCTAATTGATTCCAATTATGGATTGTGTTGAGTCTTTTGGTGTTGGCTGCATGTTTTGGCAAAACCAAGATATTGAGTAGAAGCATCTCCATATGTAGAACATTTCTTCAGTTGGAAGTTTTTAATTTTGAAGCCATTCAGAAGCTGAAAATGCCATCAGAAGCTGAAAGCACTGCAGCACTTCAGAAGCTGATTCAGGTTCTGATGCAGCATTGACTTATGTTGACTTCATCAGAAGCTGGTTATTTCCAAGGTTTTTTCTATGCGAATCTTTGCAAGATTTATTGAGGATTTATCCAAGCATATGGCTTCTAGAATGTTGATTTATTTGGAGAAGATTTTATTGAAGATTTGGTTCAAAGATATGAAATTCATATTTTCCTGATACAATCTTTTAAAGATTCAAAGTGGTTTTATTTGTTTCCTTATTGGACCAATCTTATTTCAGAAACAAATCATGTGCAGAAGATTAGTTTGTTATTTATGCTGCAAGTCTGAAGGCTATATAAGGAGGAGTGCAGTTGCTTTCAAGAGATACGATTTTAGAGAGTTTTAATTCAGAAAAAGAGTCTGTGTTAGTTTTAAGCTTGTTAGCTTTGTTTTTGTGCACCACTCATATGTTTTGAGTTGGTTTAGTGTTTTTTTTATAGAGTTGTAATTCATTCTAAGCCTTTAGGTACGAATGAAATTTTGTCTTTGAAGGTTTTCTCAAAAACAGGGTAGTTGTGTTTCAGAACTGGTTAAGTTCAAAGGGTAGTTCAAGTGGCTGGGTTGTAGTTACTTGAATAGGAAGTTAGAGGTTTTCTAATACTCAACGTGTTGGGTAGAATTCAAGACTAGGTGGAGATTAATTGCTTGGGATAGGAACTGGGAGTCAGTGTCTGAGTCTTAAGGGTTAATTCCAATAGTGGAATTCCTTCCTGGATTGGTATCCCCCAGAGTAGGAGGTGTTTACTCCGAACTGGGTTAACAAACCTTGTGTGTTTTTAGCTTTCCTGCACTTTACTTTTCTGCTGTTTATCTGCTTTTATATTGTGCTAAGTTCTGTTCAGAACCTGTTGGTTCAGAACCTGCGTTTATCTCTTAAGTATTGCCTGGCCAGAATTTCAATTGGCATCAGAGCAGGCACCCTGCCTGTAATTTGGGTGAGATCCAGAGGACTTAATATCTGGAAAGCATGGATAGAGAAGGAGGCTATGTCAATAGACCACCCCTACTAGATGGTACAAACTATGAGTATTGGAAGTCAAGGATGTGTGCTTTTCTAAAGTCTATTGACAGCAGGACTTGGAAAGCTGTGATTAAAGGCTGGGATCATCCTGTGTATACAGACAAAGATGGTAACAAGACTGAGATTTTGAAGCCTGAGGAGGAATGGACCAAAGCTGAAGATGATCTGTCACTGGGAAATTCAAAAGCTTTGAATGCTATCTTTAATGGTGTTGATCAGAATATGTTCAGACTTATCAAACAATGTACTGTGGCTAAGGATGCGTGGGAAATTCTGAAAACCACTCATGAAGGAACTTCTAAAGTCAAGTTGTCCAGATTGCAGCTGCTGACCACCAAATTTGAGAACCTGAAGATGAAGGAAGATGAATCCATTCAGGATTTTTACATGAATGTGCTGGATATGGCCAATTCCTTTGATTCTCTTGGGGAGAAGATGTCTGATGAGAAACTAGTGAGAAAAATCCTCAGGTCCCTGCCCAGAAGGTTTGATATGAAGGTGACAGCTATTGAGGAGGCTCATGATATTTCTGCTATGAAGGTTGAAGAGCTCATTGGTTCTTTGTTAAATTTTGAGACTGCATTCTGCAAACAACCTGATAAGAAAGGGAAAGGTATAGCTTTTACTGTGAATACTGAAGCTGATGATCAACAAGATTCTGAGGAGGATGACTTATCAGAAGCTCTAGTGTTGCTGGGAAAACAATTCAACAAGATCCTGAAGAATGTTAACAGAAAAGCCAAAGCCAAAGGTCAGAACTTCAGATTCAATAGCAAGAAGCAACAAACTGATGAGAAGAAGACCAAGTCTGAGGAGAAAAGCAACCAAGCCAAAGGTGTGCAGTGCTATGAGTGTGAGGGCTATGGGCATATCAAATCTGAATGTCCTACTTTTCTTAAGAAACAGAAGAAGAGCCTAGCTGTTGCATGGTCTGATGATGGTTCTGAAGATGATGATGTTAGTGAATCTGATATGTGTGATACTGGTCTGGTTGTGAGGTCAGGAGCTATCTTGAAGAAGGAAGCTGTTTTAGAGTCTGAGACTTTTTCTGAGTCTGACTCAGAGTCTGAAGCCTCATCTGTGTCTGAAGCTGCTAAAACCTCATATGATGAACTAGCTGATAACTACAAGAAGCTGTATACCAGAAGTGCTGAGGTTTGCAAACAAGTTTTGGATCAGAAGGAGACTATTCTTCAACTGGAGGCTGAAAAAGGTGAACTGTTAGTGCAGAATTCAGATTTAAAAGAAGAAGTGAATCAACTGAACTCCCAACTTGATCAAATGAAGAAGCAAGTGAAGATGTTGAACTCTGCTACTGATAAGTTGGAGGACATTTTGGGGAATCAGCAACAAGGAAAGACTGGTTTAGGTTTTGTTGATCAGACTCAGCTTCCTAAACAGATGAATTTTGTTCCTGCTACTCAAACTCATGATTCTATGGTTGGAACATCAAAGAGGAGACCTCAGAAACAAGCCCAGATGCCAGCTCAGAAGGAAGTTCAGAAGAGACCTCAGATGCAAGGTCAGAAGCATGGTCAGATGCTACCTCAGAAGCAACCCCAGAAATCTTTCAGAAACAGAAGGAGGAGGAATCATCCATGGGTCTGTCATCAGTGTGGAAAGAGAGGGCATATCAAACCATTCTTCTTCAAACTGTATGGCTATCCTGAACACTTTCAATATAGAAGAGTGCAACCAGCTGCACCCAGACACAGTGTTCAGAAGGTGTGGAAACCTAAGGTTCAGAATGTTTGGCTGATTGCTCATACCTCAATGAGAGCCACTTCAAAAGAAGACTGGTACTTTGACAGTGGTTGTTCAAGGCACATGACTGGTGTGAAGAAGCTACTGAGCAATATCAGATCATACTTCAGAAGTTATGTGACATTTGGAGATGGTGTAAAGGGTCAGATTCTGGGTATTGGAGATTTGATCAGAGAAGGTTTGCCCAGACTTAATGATGTGCTACTGGTGGAAGGATTAACCTCTAATCTGATCAGTATCAGCCAGCTATGTGATCAGGATTTAAAAGTGAATTTCAACAAGCAGGAGTGTATTGTTACTGATCAGGATGGTAAAACTCAGATGAGGGGCTGCAGATCCAAAGACAACTGTTATTTATGGGTTTCTGAAGAAGAAAGAAGTCTGACTTATTGTCTTATGAGCTCAGAGGAAGAAGTCAAGCTCTTGCACCAGAAACTAGGACATTTGCACTTGAAAGGCATGAAGAAAATCCTAAGTACTGAAGCTATCAGAGGTGTGCCTAATCTGAAGATCAATGAGGACAGTGTTTGTGGTGATTGTCAGATGGGAAAACAAACAAGAAAGTCTCATCCCAGATTAGTTCACCAGGTAACTACCAAAGTACTAGAACTTGTTCATATGGATTTAATGGGGCCTATGCAAGTAGAGAGTATTGGAGGAAAGAGGTATGCTTTTGTAATGGTAGATGACTACTCAAGATTCACATGGATCAACTTTGTTAGAGAGAAGTCTGATACTTTTGAAGTGTTTAAAGACTTATGTACTCAATTACAAAGAGAGAAGGACTGTGGTATTGTCAGAATCAGAAGTGATCATGGCAAGGAATTTGAAAACAAGAGTTTTTCAGAATTTTGTGCTTCTGAAGGTATAAAACATGAGTTCTCTGCACCTATCACACCTCAGCAAAATGGTGTAGTAGAGAGGAAGAATAGAACTTTGGCAGAATGTGCAAGAGTGATGCTGCATGCTAAGAAACTTCCATATATGTTCTGGGCTGAAGCAATGAACACTGCATGCTATATCCATAATAGAGTCACTCTGAAGAAAGGAACAGCATCTACATTGTATGAACTATGGAAAGGAACGAAGCCTACAGTCAAATATTTTCATGTGTTTGGCAGTAAATGTTACATTTTGGCTGACAGAGAAAATAGGAGAAAACTGGATCCTAAGTCTGATGAGGGTATATTTTTGGGATATTCAGTAAACATCAGAGCTTATAGGGTGTTTAATTCAAGAACTAAAGTTGTGATGGAGTCCATTAATGTGGTAATTGATGATCTGACTGCTGAGAAAGATAGAAGTGAGTCTGAAGTTGTTCCAGAGTCTGAACCATCAGAAGAACAAACTTCAGAAGCTGAAATTCATCCAGAGTCTGAAGAAGCAGATGTACATCCAGAACATGATTCTACCAATAAAGGGCCATCTATTAGAATTCAGAAGGATCATCCTAAGGAGCTTATCATTGGGAGTTTGGATCAAGGGGTCAGAACCGGGAGATCAGAACCAGCTGCTACTGATTCATGTTTTGTGTCTAAGTTTGAACCCAAAAATGTGAAAGAAGCCCTGACTGATGAATTTTGGATTGAAGCAATGCAAGATGAGTTGAATCAATTCAAAAGGAGTGAAGTGTGGGATCTGGTTCCAAGACCTGAAGGGTTGAATGTGATTGGTACTAAATGGATATACAAGAATAAAACAGATGAAAATGGTACTGTGGTCAGAAACAAGGCTAGGTTGGTTGCTCAGGGTTATACTCAAGTAGAGGGATTGGATTTTGATGAGACCTTTGCACCTGTGGCCAGACTAGAGTCCATAAGACTACTGTTGGGTGTATCTTGCATTCTCAAGTTCAAATTGTTCCAGATGGATGTGAAGAGTGCATTTCTGAATGGATATTTGCAAGAAGAAGTATATGTTGAACAGCCTAAGGGTTTTGTGGATCCTAAATTTCCAGATCATGTTTACAAACTGAAGAAAGCTTTATATGGATTGAAACAAGCACCAAGAGCATGGTATGACAGACTGACTCAATTTCTTGTGGCTCAAGGGTACAGAAAAGGAGGTTCTGATAAGACATTGTTTGTGAAAGATGAAAATGGGAGTCTGATGATTGCTCAGATTTATGTGGATGATATAGTGTTTGGAGGGATGTCTCAGAAGATGGTCAAACTGTTTGTTCAGCAAATGCAATCAGAGTTTGAAATGAGTTTGGTTGGAGAGCTGACTTATTTTCTTGGATTACAAGTCAAGCAAATGGAAGATACAATCTTCATTTCTCAGAGTAAATATGCCAAGAACATAGTGAAGAAGTTTGGTATGGAATCTGCTGCTCATAAGAAGACACCAGCTGCTACTCATCTGAAGCTAACCAAAGATGAACAAGGAATATCAGTTGATCAAAGTCAGTACAGAAGCATGATAGGGAGCTTATTGTATTTAACTGCAAGCAGACCTGATATCACTTATGCTGTTGGAGTATGTGCAAGATACCAAGCTGATCCTAAGATGAGTCATCTGACACAAGTGAAGAGAATTCTGAAATATGTGAATAGCACAAGTGACTATGGAATCATGTATTCTCATAGTTCAAGCTCTGAGTTAATGGGATATTGTGATGATGACTGGGCTGGAAGTGCTGATGATAGGAAGAGCACCTCAGGAGGTTGTTTCTTTTTGGGAAATAACTTAATTTCTTGGTTCAGCAAGAAACAAAATTGTGTTTCTTTGTCAACTGCTGAAGCTGAGTATATTGCTGCTGGGAGTAGTTGCTCACAACTGGTGTGGATGAAACAGATGCTAGAGGAGTATAACATGAAACAAGGTGTTATGACATTGCTTTGTGATAATTTGAGTGCTATCAACATCTCTAAAAATCCAATTCAGCACAGCAGAACCAAACACATAGACATCAGACATCATTTTATCAGAAACCTTGTGGAGGATAAAGTCATTCAGCTTGAACATGTAGCTACTGAAGATCAAGTTGCTGACATTTTCACAAAGGCCTTGGATGCTAAGCAGTTTGAAAACTTAAGGAGCAAGTTAGGTGTGTGCTTATTTGAAGAATTCTAGCAATTAAAGCAAACTGGATGTGAGGAAGATAGAGTACCTGCCAGCTTTGTTAGTGCTAAGTGTGATGCTGTTTGGTATCAGTCTGAAGTTCAAACTGGGACAGTAGTTGAAGATGTTTGTGCAGTTTTCCTTCCCTATTTGAAGTCTGAGATTTGTCAGAATTTTGTGGCTAAAAAGGGGGAGATAATCTTATGCAATGTGTTGGCTTTGTTGGCTTTTCAGATATGTGTGTCATTAATTCAGAAGGTGACTAGTTTTGCTCTGATACCAAGCAATATATGTCCAGATATGATCAAAGGGGAATATGTGTCTCAGGGGGAGTACAAGTTTGTTATATTCCTGAGTGATGTTGTGGTCCTGAAGTGTAGTGATCCTGAAGTATAGTGGTCCTGAAGAAGATTTGTGCTCAGCTCCTGAAGTGTGCTCTGATACCATTTGGTAGTAAGGGGGAGTTTGTTTGTGAAGCTTCAGGGGGAGTATTATGTTGTTCAGAAGTTAATCAATAGCTCTGATACCATGTTTAAGTGTGTTTGTGTGCTTCAGGAAGTCAGAAGCTGAAACTGTTGTTGTTGTTTAACATAGCTCAGAAAAGTGTTTTATCCGCTGCTTATGCTTATGCTATGTTATATAATTGTGGAGTTCTTCAGTACTGAGTTGATGTTATGGGAGTTTGAAGAACTTGGATGGTTTTAGCCAAAAATTTGCCAAAGGGGGAGATTGTTGAGTATTTTGGTGTTGGCTGCATGTTTTGGCAAATCCAATGTATTGAATAGAAGCATCTCCATATGTAGAACAAATCTTCAGTTGCAAGTTTTTTGATTTGAAGCTGTTCAGAAGCTGGAAATTCCATCAGAAACTGAAAGTTGCTTCAGAACCACTGTAGCACTTCAGAAGCTGAATTCAGAGTCTGATGCCAGCGTTGACTTTGGTTGACTTCATCAGAAGCTGATCTTTTTCAAGTTGTTTCTGCGCGAATCTTGGCGAGATTTAACAAGGAATTATCCACGCATATTGCTTCTAGATTGCTGATTAATTTGGAGAAGATTTAATGAAGATTTGGTTCAGTTTTATGTTTGCTCGTATTTTTTCTGTTACAATCTTATGAAGATATTTTCCTGGTTTATTTGTTTCCTTATTGGATTACTCATAATTCAGAAACAAATCTAATTCAGATGATTTGGAGCATGATTAAGAGACTTGCTGAAGATTATAAAAGGAGAAGTGCTGCTGCTATTCAAGAGAGACGCATAATTGAAGAAATTCAGAGAAAATAGTCTTAGAGTTTTAAGCTGTTAGTTTTATTTGTGCACCACTCATTAGTTGAGTTGGTTTAGAGTTTTATAGAGTTGTAATTCATTCTAAGCCTTTAGGTACGAATGAAGTTGTGTTATTGAAGTTGTTCTTCAAAACAGAGTAGTTTTTGTTAAGGGGTTCAGTAACTGGGTTTAGTTACTTTAATAGGAAGTTAGAGGTTTTCTAATACTCAACGTGTTGGGTAGAATTCAAGACTAGGAGGAAGTTAATTGCTTAGGCTAGGAACTGGGAGTCAGTGTCTTGAGTCATAAGGATTAATTCCTATAGTGGAATTCCTTCCTGGATTGGTATCCCCCAGAGTAGGAGGTGTTTACTCCGAACTGGGTTAACAAACCTTGTGCCTTTTTACTTTCCTGCACTTTATTTTGCTGCTTGTGTAGTGTTTTTGTGTGTGCTCTGTTTTAGCATTTTATTGTGCCCTGCATCGTGTTCTTAATCTGTCCAGCCAGAATTTCATAAACATACCCCACATTTCTTTCATCCACTGAGGCTGGATATCGATCGGCTTTCAAGATGATCCTTATAATCACAACCAAGGCATTTTCGATTGGCACTCACAATTTCCAACTAAAGCCCAATTTTCATTGGCACTCACAATTTCCAACCAAAGCCCAATTTTCATTGGCACTCCCTAACACAATTTCCAACTAAAGCCCAATTTTCATTGTCACTCACAATTTCCAACCAAAGACCAATTTTCCTTGGCACTCCCAAACACAATTTCCAACCAAAGCCCAATTTTCATTGGCACTCCCAAACACAATTTCCAACTAAAGCCCAATTTTCATTGGCACTCACAATTTTCAACCAAAGCCCAATTTTCAATGGCACTCTCAAACACAATTCACAACCAAAGCCCAATTTTCAATTGGCACTCACAATTTCCAACTAAAGCCCAATTTTCATTGGCACTCAGAATTTCCAACCAAAGCCCAATTTTCATTGGCATTCCCAAACACAATTTCCAACCAAAGCCCAAGTTTCATTGGCACTCCCAAACACAATTTCCAACTAAAGCCCAATTTTCATTGGCACTCACAATTTCCAACCAAAGCCCAATTTTCATTAACACTCCCAAATACAATTTCCAACCAAAGCCCAATTTTCATTGGCATTCCCAAACACAATTTCCAACCAAAGCCCAAGTTTCATTGGCACTCCCAAACACAATTTCCAACTAAAGTTCAATTTTCATTGGCACTCACAATTTCCATCCAAAGCCCAATTTTCATTAACACTCCCAAACACAATTTCCAACCAAAGCCCAATTTTCATTGGCACTCCTAAACGCAATTTCCAACCAAATCCCAATCATCATTGGCACCTAATCACAACCAAAACCCAACCATGCTCGACACCCGATCACAACCGAAGCTCAACATGTCATCTGCTTATCCCACATGTCAGCATAGTGCATGCAACATGTCAAAGCCATTCATTGGCATGCATCTCATATTCATATCATACACTTCCTCACAATTTCTCATGCTCCCCAGCAAACACTCCCCAGTGAGTATCCCATATTCACCGACATTCACCAACAGGTTATCCCAGTGTTCCCCAATGGACCTCTTTCAAGAACTTCCCTAGTAGGTTTCTTCAAAAAAAAAATCCAAAGGGTCCCTTCACAAACTATCCCAATTCTCGTTAAACTTACCTATGGCCATTAAGTTTCCCCAGCTGAAACTCCCTATTGAGTCTACCTCATATCATATCATACTGCATAAAGCAACTTAAAGCATATCATGCATCAACAATCATTTTTCTTTTCTAAGAATCTAAGTACTAGCCACGTCTAGAGACTATATGTTTATCCCCAGGGCAGTCTAAGCACCCCCTGAGGTGACGACTTGTTTTTTAAATCTAAGCACCCCCCGAGGCGACGATCTATTTATCTCTCAGTCTAAGCACCCCTCGAGGCGACGACTTATCTTTTAGATCTAAGCACCCCCTGAGGCGACTATCTGTTTATCATTCAGTCTAAGCACCCCCCGAGGCGACGACTTGTCTTTTAGATCTAAGCACCCCCGAGGCGACGATCTGTTTATCTTTCAGTCTAAGCACCCCCTGAGGCGATGACTTGTCTTTTAGATCTAAGCACCCCACGAGGTGACGATCTGTTTATCTTTCAGTCTAAGCACCCCCCCGAGGCGACGACTTGTCTTTTAGATCTAAGCACCCCCCGAGGTGACGATCTGTTTATCTTTCAGTTTAAGCAACCCCAGAGGCGACGACTTGTCTTTTAGATCTAAGCACCACCCGAGGCGACGATCTGTTTATCTTTCGGTCTAAGCACCGCCCGAGGCGACGATCTATTTATCTTTCAGTCAAAGCACCCCCCGAGGCGACGACCTGTCTTTTAGATCTAAGCACCCCCGAGGTGACGATCTGTTTATCTTTCGGTCTAAGCACCCCCCGAGGCGACGCCTTTTTCTTTTAGATCTAAGCACCCCCCCGAGGTGACGATCTGTTTATCTCTTAGTCTAAGCACCCCCCAAGGCGATGACTTGTCTTTTAGATCTAAGCACCCCCCGAGGCGACGATCTGTTTTTCTCTCAGTCTAAGCATCCCCCAAGGCGATGACTTGTCTTTTAGATCTAAGCACCCCCCGATGCGACGATCTGTTTATCCTTCAGTCTAAGCACCCCCTGAGGCAACGACTTTTCTTTTAGATCTAAGCACCCCCCGAGGCGATGATCTGTTTATCTTTCGGTCTAAGCACCCCCCGAGGCGACAACTTGTCTTTTAGATCTAAGCACCCCCTAAGGCGACGATCTGTTTATCTTTTCAGTATATGCACCAGTAGCCAATCCAGAGGCGATCCTGCATTTACTTTTGTGTCCATACTTCCGCATTTTAATACTTTCATATTATCTCCTACATCATTTTTTTTCTCTCTACAGTCTTTTCTCACTTTGAAGGACAAAATTTGGGTCCTTTATACTTAATTGCTCTTCACAAAGAGTTTGCAAGGTGCCCTCGGCACTCGCACTCTCTATGCGAAGACACAATTAAGTAGGGGCAGCTGTTGTACCCTAATTTTGTCTGCCATATTTTTGACCTAAGATTCCATATATATGTCTTTTAGCCCGGAACTTTTTTTTTCTTTTCGAAAAAAATTTCGGCAGAGAGGTATTTTAAAATACCTCATTTTTTTGATTCGTTTTAGGGCCACTTTTTATCTTTATCTATTTTATTTTATTATATTTACTTTTATTTTCATTTTTTGTATTTTTGTTATTCTTCTTTTATTATTATTTTTATTTATTTACTTTTTTATTATTATTATTATTATTATTATTATTATTATTATTATTTATGTTTTAAAAAAAAAACAAAAAAAGGGTCACTGTTCACCTGCAGCGCCCCTGTTTTCCTGTTTTCTTTCATCATCCTTTGTTCAAAAACAGACCCAAATCTTCACCAAAATCAGAGGCAAGGTCACTTCCTCCCTTTTTCAAGCTATTTTAACCAAAATTTTGGCCAAAAATCCAGCATTCAATTAATCTCATGATTACAAAAGAACACCAACAATGTCTATATAAGGGAGACGAAAATCAGAGGCAGGGGGGAGATCATCAGAATCAAATCACAGAAACAGCAACCAATCACACAAAAAAACATCACACAAAGAGAGGAGATTAGTAGCAAAAATATCCCTTTTGCTACTATTCACTTTCTTCACCTCTACCTCCAACAAAAACCACAACCACTCAAAAATCCTCACATTTTTCATGCATTTGAAGCTTTGGCTAGGAGTTTGTAAGGATCTTGGACCCTTTTATTTCATTTTTCGCATTTGTTTATGGGATTTGTAGCTTTTTCTAAAAAAAATGCATTTTTCACCATAAATTCATGAGCATGACTTAAGGCCGAAATATAGTTAGTTTTAGGACATCTTTTGGTAGATCTAAGACCACTAGGATGTAGTACTCGTGGCAAGCTTTACAGTGATGTTTTTACTTTCGTATTTGGTCCAGTACTGAGTGAGAAATCGAACTTAGAAGTTGAGAAAAAATCATAGAAACTGCATTCTGCTGTTGTTGCATATTTTTCTGCATTTATTATACTCTTCATTTTTAGTCATTTTAACTCTTTTTTGCAATAAAAAATCATACAAAAATCCAAAAAAAATCACAAAGATTATAACAATCACCAAAGCAGAAATGGTTTGTTTCTTCTTCTTACTGTTTTTTAACGTTTTACCCCTGAGGTTGAGTCTGAAGTGAGCTTCTGAAGTCAGCTTCTGAAGTGAGCTTCTGAGTTTGAGGTTCAGAGTCTGAAGGTTCAGAGTCTGAGGTTCAGAGTCTGAAGGTTCAGAGTCTGAAGGTCCAAAGTCTGAGGTTCTGAGTCTGAAGGTTCTTAGTCTGAAGGTTCAGAGTCTGAGGTTCATAGTCTGAAGGTTCAGAGTCTGAGGTTCATAGTCTGAAGGTTCTGAGTCTGAAGGTCCAGAGTCTAAGGATCTGAGTCTGAAGGTCCAGAGTCTGAGGTTCTGAGTCTGAAGGTTCAGAGTCCGATGTTTCTGAGTCTGAAGGTTCAGAGTCTGAGATTCAGAGTCTGAGATCCAGAGTATGAGGTTCTGAGTCCGAAGGTTCTGAGTTTGAAGGTTCAGAGTCTGAGTTGAACTATTTCTGAAGGGGCTGAAACTCATTTTATTTGATTCTGATTTTAAAAATATATAACAAGTGTTTTTGCTTTTAATTGTAGTTTATATATCAATTTTCGATAATAAACTTGAATGAAAAAGGAATGGTCCGACGTATGTCTTTCCATTCCCCGGTTGCACGAGCACTTGACGTATGTCTCGTTGTTCGGACAATCGTCATTCTATTTAAAAAAAAATGATATATTAATTTTCAATAATAAACTTGAATGAAAAAGGAGTGGTCCGACGTTTGTCTTTCCATTCCCCGGTTGCTCGAGCACTTGGACTTCGCTTGGACTTCGCAGAGCGAAGTCTTTGATCTGTTTTTCTTTCATTTTTGACCTTTAGGTCCTAGGAAAAAGAATATACCTACAAAAATGGTTGGGATTAGGTCTAAAAAGCATGAAATGATAATTATCCATTATTTTGGAGCTTTTACCTAGATAACTTGCAAAACAAGTAACCAAAGTGCCTAAATTATATATGCATTTTAACTTATTTCTGGCACTTATCACTAACTCTAGCCAATTCTTTCAAACTTATTTTGGACTGGCCCATGTAAAATTGTTCATAGAATACTCTTTCTAATTGATTCCAATTATGGATTGTGTTGAGTCTTTTGGTGTTGGCTGCATGTTTTGGCAAAACCAAGATATTGAGTAGAAGCATCTCCATATGTAGAACATTTCTTCAGTTGGAAGTTTTTAATTTTGAAGCCATTCAGAAGCTGAAAATGCCATCAGAAGCTGAAAGCACTGTAGCACTTCAGAAGCTGATTCAGGTTCTGATGCAGCATTGACTTATGTTGACTTCATCAGAAGCTGGTTATTTCCAAGGTTTTTTCTATGCGAATCTTTGCAAGATTTATTGAGGATTTATCCAAGCATATGGCTTCTAGAATGTTGATTTATTTGGAGAAGATTTTATTGAAGATTTGGTTCAAAGATATGAAATTCATATTTTCCTGATACAATCTTTTAAAGATTCAAAGTGGTTTTATTTGTTTCCTTATTGGACCAATCTTATTTCAGAAACAAATCATGTGCAGAAGATTAGTTTGTTATTTATGCTGCAAGTCTGAAGGCTATATAAGGAGGAGTGCTGTTGCTTTCAAGAGATACGATTTTAGAGAGTTTTAATTCAGAAAAAGAGTCTGTGTTAGTTTTAAGCTTGTTAGCTTTGTTTTTGTGCACCACTCATATGTTTTGAGTTGGTTTAGTGTTTTTTTTATAGAGTTGTAATTCATTCTAAGCCTTTAGGTACGAATGAAATTTTGTCTTTGAAGGTTTTCTCAAAAACAGGGTAGTTGTGTTTCAGAACTGGTTAAGTTCAAAGGGTAGTTCAAGTGGCTGGGTTGTAGTTACTTGAATAGGAAGTTAGAGGTTTTCTAATACTCAACGTGTTGGGTAGAATTCAAGACTAGGTGGAGATTAATTGCTTGGGATAGGAACTGGGAGTCAGTGTCTGAGTCTTAAGGGTTAATTCCAATAGTGGAATTCCTTCCTGGATTGGTATCCCCCAGAGTAGGAGGTGTTTACTCCGAACTGGGTTAACAAACCTTGTGTGTTTTTAGCTTTCCTGCACTTTACTTTTCTGCTGTTTATCTGCTTTTATATTGTGCTAAGTTCTGTTCAGAACCTGTTGGTTCAGAACCTGCGTTTATCTCTTAAGTATTGCCTGGCCAGAATTTCAGATTGAATGTGGGGAAAGAGTAGTAAACCATGTGAAGGCATTCTTTGTCAAAGAATTAGGGAAATATTTTATTCTTAAATTTTCATTATTTGCAATATCCTCTGCCTCAGTCAGATAATGTGCAATATGGTCAACTGTAGATTCACTGGTGTCACCAACAAATTTTGTGAACTTAGGAATTTTCCATCCCCTAGGAAGTTGAGTCTGAAGAACATACTCTGACAGGGCTGAAACAAAATTAGGTCTGTGCAGGACTATGTTAAGGCCATTTTGAACCAGAATGGTTTCGACCAAATTTGCTATGTTATTATGTCCTGCTAAATATTTTGTTGGACATTTCTGACTACGACATCAACATCATGGTTTCTATTTACTAAAATTATTGGAGGATTCCCAACATCCTCTATTTGGGCTACTGGTTCGATTGGTCGAACTTGGGGAACAAGTTGTTACCCTTGATTCTCTTCATTGTTTGGCCTTTCACCAATTTGTAAATGAAATTTCTGGCTTTAGCAACTGGTAAGGAGTTTAACTGGTTCTGATCAACTTCTGGCTTTAGCAACTGGTAAGGAGTTTAACTGGTTCTGATTAACAGGTTCTGAACCACAGGTTCTGAACTTGAAAACTTTAGCACAATTTAAATCACAGTTATGCAGCAGAATTAAAAGTGCAGAAATAAAAAGAACACACAAGGTTTGTTAACCCAGTTCGGAGTAAACACCTCCTACTCTGGGGGATACCAATCCAGGAAGGAAATCCACTATTGGAATTAACCCTTAAGACTCAGACACTGACCCCCCAGTTCCTATCCTATGCAATTAACATCCACCTAGTCAGACTTTTACCCACGCATGAGTATTAGAGACCACTAACTTCCTATTCAAGCAACAGCCCAGTCACTTGAACTAACCTTGAACCTAAACCAGTTCTGAAACAAAAACTACCCAGTTTTTGAAGAACACTCTTCAATACAAAAACTTCATTCTTGCTTAAAAGCTTTGAATGAATTACAACTCAATAAAACCTAAACCAACTCATAACATATGAGTGGTGCACAAAACAAAGCTTAAAAAGCTTACACACACTAAGACTCAATTTCTGAATGTAAAACTCTCTGTTCTTCGTCTTTTTCTTGAATAGCAGCAAAGCACTCCTTATATAGCCTTCAGCAATCAACATAAAATTGAAACCAATCTTCTGAATATGATTTGTTACTGATTTATGAATGGCTAAATAAAACTGCAATGTATCTTTGAAAGATACCATCAGGAAAATACGTGTTATAATAAAAACAAGCCAAATCTTCATTAAATCTTCTCCAAATCAACCAGCATTCTAGAAGCAATATGCGAGGATAAATCCTTGTTAAATCTCGCAAAGATTCGCGCCAAAACAATTCAGAAAAATCCAGCTTCTGATGAGGTCAACTAAAGTCAACGCGGACATCAGACTCTGAATTCAGCTTCTGAAGTGCTATAGTGCTTCTGAAGCAACTTTCAGCTTCTGATGGAATTTTCAGCTTCTAAACAGCTTCAAATCAAAAACTTGCAACTGAAGATTTGTTCTACATATGGAGATGCTTCTATTCAACACATTGGATTTGCCAAAATATGCAACCAACACCAAAATACTCAACAATCTCCCCCTTTGGCAAATTTTTGGCTAAAACCAATGTTCACACAACCAAGTTCTTCAATCTCCCATCAAATTAACTCAGCAATGAAGAACTCCACAAATAAATAACATAGCAAAGAGATAAGGCAGCTGACAAAACACTTTTTGAGCTATGTTAAACAACAGCTTCAGCTTCTGAACTCCTGAAGCACACACAATGCAGCTTCTGATACACTTGAAGCACACATAACACCAGTTACTAATCAACTCCTGATCATTACAAACACTCCTGAAGCTTCACAACACTCCCCCTGCAACTCAGCATTCAATACTAAAACTCCCCCTTAATTCTGAACTGCAGTAACACTTCAGGATCACAAACACTCAGGAAAATAATGACCTTGTACTCCCCCTGAGACACACATTCCCCCTTAATCATATCTTCAGATTCTGAACAGCTCTTGTCACATTGGTTCTGAACTCTGAGCAAAATAATCAGCTGCTTCTGAAACACAGTACATTTTTTTATCTCCCCCTTTTTAGCCACAAAATTATGACAAACTTTAGACTTCAAATAGGGAATCAAAACTAAATATCCAGAAAAGGTAGCCTCAGACTCTGACTTAGGAACAAACTCAGCATAGGCACAACTGGCAGGTACTCTATCTTCCACACATCCAGTTTGCATTAAATGCTATAAATTCTCATGCAGACAGATCAGGAACACAGCAGAATACAGCATACTTGCAAAAAATCAGAATCATACAACAGTCACAGACAATTCAGTCTTCAGACTCAGCACCAGAACATGTTTAGTCTTCATCAGACACACACAACAAATGCTTCCTTAATTAACATGTGCCTCAAGCACATTTAAAACCTTCTTCCCAGCTATCTTCTCCTCAAAATCAGCCACTCTTTTCTGAACACAAGTCCTAGCATCTTCAGACTCACAAGAAAATAGTACCTTCTGATCAGGAACATGAACTTTGCTCCAGACTTTGGATGGTCCAGCACCAGAATTCTTCTGTGCTACAGGAATTGGCTTGCTGTCATCAGCAACAGCCTTTCCTTTTCCTTTGTTCAGACTCTGAGCAACACCTTCACTCTTTGGTTTCCAAACTTTCTTGATTTTGCTCTTGTTCATAGCTGGTTCAACTTTTCTGTGTTGCAAATGCTTTGGATAACCATGCAACTTGTAACAAAAAGGTTTAATGTCACCCTTTTTACCACAATGATGACAGACCCAAGGTTGAGTAGCCTTCTCATTGTTTCTGAAACATTTCTAGGGTTGCATCTGAGCATGCATCTGAGGCAGCAGCTGAACTTGCTTTTGAGGTCTCATATGAGTTTGCTTCTTACCTTGCATCTGTGCTTGTTTCTGAGGTCTCCTCTTTGATGTTCCAACCATAGAATCATGAGTTTGAGTAGCAGGAACAAACTGATTAACAGAATTCATCTGTTTGGTATTCTGAGTCTGATCAAAACCTAAACCAGTTTTTCCTTGTTTCTGATTCTCTAAAATTTCCTCCAACTTATCAGTAGCAGGATTTAGCATTCTAACTTGCTTTATCATCTGGTCAAGTTGTGAATTGAGTTGGATTACCTCATTACTGAGAACAGAAATCTTCTCTAAGTGTCCATCCCTCTCAATCTGAAGTTGAGTATTAATTTTCTTCTACTCTTCCATCTGCTTGCACACTTCAACAAATTGACATTGCAATTTCCTGCAAAACTCATCTGGATTTTTGTGACAGGCAGCCAGAACTTCAGAGGATGATTCTTCATCACTTGTTTCAGATTCTGACCAGGTTTCTGAACCCATACCTTGATCATCAGCCCAGAATTTACCAGTCAAAGCATTGACAGGTTTATTCTCTTCTCCTTCTGAGTCATCATCAGACCAGGAAGCAGTCAGACTCTTCTTCCGCTTCTTGAGAAAATTAGGACATTCTGACTTGACATGCCCAAATCCCTCACACTCATAGCACTGAACTCTCTTTGACTGATTGCTTTTGTCATCAGTTCTTGTCTTCTGCTTCAGAAACTTCTTGAATTGTTTACTCAGCAGCACAAGAGCTTCTGATGAGCTATCATCATCCACACATTCAGAATCAACAACAAAAGCAACACCTTTACCCTTCTGATTAGTTCTGCTTAATTCAAAATTCTGAAGAGAACCTATCAGTTCTTCAACCTTCATGCTGGATATATCATGTGCTTCTTCAATAGCAGTTACTTTCATATCAAACCTCTTGGGTAAGGATCTGAGGATTTTTCTAACAAGTTTCTCATCTGAAACTTTTTCTCCAAGGGATTCAAAAGAATTAGCCATGTCCAGAATGTTCATGTAAAAGCTCTGGATGTTCTCATCCTTCAGCATTCTGAGATTTTCAAACTTTGTTGTCAGAAGCTGAAGTCTGGACAGCTTTACCTTTGAGGTGCCTTCATGAGCAATCCTGAGAATTTCCCAGGCATCTTTAGCAAGTGTGCACTGCTTGATCATCCTGAATACATTCTTATCCACTCCATTAAAAATAGCATTCAGGGCTTTGGAATTAGCATGTGACAGATCATCTTCATCCT
Source organism: Medicago ruthenica (assembly GCA_018208015.1). Classification (NCBI taxonomy): domain Eukaryota; kingdom Viridiplantae; phylum Streptophyta; class Magnoliopsida; order Fabales; family Fabaceae; genus Medicago; species Medicago ruthenica. The sequence continues at coordinate 65,440,188 of CM031376.1, read as the reverse complement.
TGGTCCAGTCTTCTTTTGGTTTTAAAACTGCTGTATTCTTTCCTTCTTTATCAGTTACAACTTGATGTTCCCAGCCTTTAATCACAGCTTTCCAGGTCTTGCTATCCATGGATTTCAGGAATGCACACATCCTGGATTTCCAGTACTCATAATTGGTGCCATCAAGTAGGGGTGGTCTGTTGACAAAACCTCCTTCTTTCTCCATACTTACCAGAAATAAATACCCCTGGAACTCACCCAAAACACAGGCAGGGTGCCTGCTCTAATGCCAATTGAAATTTCTGGCTTTAGCAACTGGTAAGGAGTTTAACTGGTTCTGATTAACAGGTTCTGAACCACAGGTTCTGAACTTGAAAACTTTAGCACAATTTAAATCACAGTTATGCAGCAGAATTAAAAGTGCAGAAATAAACAGAACACACAAGGTTTGTTAACCCAGTTCGGAGTAAACACCTCCTACTCTCGGGGATACCAATCCAGGAAGGAAATCCACTATTGGAATTAACCCTTAAGACTCAGACACTGACCCCCCAGTTCCTATCCTAAGCAATTAACTTCCACCTAGTCAGACTTCTACCCACACATGAGTATTAGAGACCACTAACTTCCTATTCAAGCAATAGCCCAGTCACTTGAACTAACCTTGAACCAGTTTAACCTCCTTACCAGTTGCTAAAGCCAGAAATTTCAGTAAAGGCCAGGGATTTTGGACTTGGGGAATTTGATGACCCCTTTCTTGGACAGGGGTGAAGAAATCTGCTATTCTCCCCACTTGTGTGGCCAACATCTGGTAACTTTGGTTTATGTTCTGAATTATGTGTCAAAGACGGGAGAGCATTTCAACCATGAATGCAAGAACTTGAAGGCAAATGTGAATTATATGGCGTCCACACAGTTGCATTATCTACATATATGGACGCATTTGTGTGCAGGCCAACCATCATTGTTGTTGGCATGCCATAGGGAAAATCCCTTGTGACATAGGCTTCTTGAATTTTTGCATAGGAAGAAATCTATTATCCAATGAAGTTCTCACTGGATAATTTGGATCCCTAGGGGTCAAAGGAAAAGTTATTGGTGGCAGCACAGAAGCCACATAATCAGATTATGTCAATCCAGCATTGGTCGAAACAGATACAGGGGTAGTTATCCCCATAATTGTCGAAGCTGGCATAGGAGCAGTTACTCCCATAGTAGTTGACACATTGGCATCTACTGTAGGAATAGATGCCAGGATAGATTATGCTTGTGAAGATTATGCATTTGTTTGTGAAGATGATGCATCAATACCACTAGTATTAGGGCGAGCCAAATAATATTTTCCAGAAAATTTTATCAGATTGATTTGAAATTTTTCAGAAACGTTTTTTCACAAGAAAACTTAGAAAAATATAAATTTATGAAAATTTCTTCAAAAAATGCACAAACAGGGTCCCACTGGGCGTGCCAATTTGTTTACCTATGCTTTTGGTAAACGACGAGTCTAGTTTTGTCTATTATAAGCAGGATCAAACCAGAAATCGTAGAACATGTTGTGCATTATTATTTCCAGAAAAGTATGAAAGTTCATCATCTTTAATGAGTTTGCTTACAAAAAGATGAAAAAAATTGTTTTTACATGAAGGTAACTGCCTGATTTTGACATAAACCAACACTTGATTGTTTAAAGTTGTTAAAATGAACATAAAGAAAAACTTGAAGTTTTAAAGAACATAAAACTTAAAGAAATGTAAATTACATTGCATTGAATGTAAAAAGTGGTTCACAAGATCTTGTTACATATATTTTGTTACTCTTTTCTCTAGACGTCAGTACTTCGATTGTATAGAACTTTTGATAATGATTTGTGACCCCTTTTTCCTATGAAGAAAAATAACTGCAAATCTAACGGCTAGAAACTATATTATTTCCACAGCTTCAGTATGATTTCATGGTGTTTGAACCTTCAAACCTGCCTCTTCAAAGAGAAATCAAAGTCTTCAAGAAGCTTTCTGGTCGAAATCCTTTCCTCTCTGTCGAAATTCCTTTTAGTCGAGCTTCATATGCTTTCTCTTGGACTTAGAGAATCTTGTAGTTTTAGGCACCTTTTTCCTGTCGAAAAGCTTATGATGCATCCTGCACTTATAGAATTTTATGGCTTCATAACCATTTCTCTTGTCGAAGTACATACTTGAAAATGTAGGCTAACACCAGTCGAAGTGAACAAACATTTGTCAAAAACCTTCTCATAACTCCTGTCAAAATACATGTATTTCCACTTGTACTAAGAGAATTTCATGGTCTTCATAACCATATTGCCTGTCGAAATGCATGTTCAAAAATCCAGGCTAATATATATATATATATATATATATATATATATATATATATTATAACAATATTAATCATTATTATTTCTAATCACTTTTGGATCAGTGTTACTTGAGTATTTTTTTATGATTGTTTTAAGAAACGATTCATTGATCACTTTGCTAAAATCAGCTTAATCATTAGCAAAGTGATCTTTACAATACCTACCCTAGGAGGTGGCAAGAACCTCGCCCATTTCATCGGGGTTATTATTAGAATATCTTTATATATTATTAGAATATCTTTATATATTATTAGCATATAATTGTCATTAAATAGTAATGATTGTATAGTAAAATAGTCAGAGAAACTGACACTGTATAATTGTTTATATATATCATTGAGAATCAATAGAAAGACAAGGCCTATCATTCTTTCACGGTATCAGTAAGCTTAGGTACTGATCCTAAAACCTAATTTCTTCTCTCCCTTCTCTTTTCCTAAAATCAGCTGCGCCTCCCCCACCCCCCCCACCCCTTTTTTTTTATTCTTCCTCCTTGTGCCGTCCTTCTCCCCCCCTCTAAGACCGGCTGCCCATCTTCTTCTTCCTCTCCTCAAACAAACCGGTCGCCCCCTTTCCTCTCATCATGACCATCGAGCAATCATCTCCCCAACAGAATAACAATCCTCCCATTCAAGAGAAGTCACCTCTGAACAGAATATCAATCCTCCCATTCATCCTGCATTCACCATCTCTAATATCACTAATTTTATCAAAATTACCCTAAGTATTGAAAAAGGCCAATATAACACTTGGTCTGAACTTTTCAAAATCCATGCTCGTGTTCATCAGGTCTTTGATCATATCATCCCAACTGAAACCTCATCCTCTCCTAATCTCAAAGACACCGATCTTAATCTATGGGACCATCTTGATGTTGTTGTCCTTCAATGAATTTATGGCACAATTTTTGATGATCTTCTTCACACCATCATTGAACTCAATTCAATCGCGGAAAATGCATGGAATAGACTATTCAACATTTTTTATGACAATAAAAATTCTCTTGCTCTCTACCTAGAACAAGAATTTTCTAATGTTCATATGGAACGATTTCCTGATGCTTCCACCTATTGTCAACATCTCAAATCCCTGTCTGATCAACTCTCTAATGTTGGTGCTCTTGTGTCTTTCAAAAGGCTTGTTCTTCAACTCATCTCTTGCCTAACTGATGTGTATGCCACGGTGGGTTCACAAATTCGTCATGGAGACTCTCTTCCACCATTTTACAAAGCTCATTCTATGATAATTCTGGAAGAAACAGCCAAAGCAAAGAAAGCAGCAAATTCCATCAGCAACTCTGCTTTCGTATCATCTCTTGATGATAACACGGCCTCAACCACTCCCCCTCAGCAGTGCAACAACCGCAACAACAATGGTCCTGGTGGTCATGGCAATGGTCGTGGTGGTCGTGGCAGGGGTCGAAACAATGGTCGTCGTGGAGGTCGTTCCCAGCCCCAGTGGCCTTCGTCTCCCTATCAGCAGCCTCAGTGGACCACTTCCACTTATCCCAGACAGCAGCAGTGGGCATATCCATGGCAGCCATGGGCCACTCCACCATGTCCATATCTGACAACTGGTGCTCCCCAGCAACAATCAGGCATACTCGGTCCTAAACCTCAGCAAACTCATATGGTAACTGCTCCACCTCATCTGAACAGTCAGCAAGGCTTCTCTTCTTATGCTCCGACTGACATCCAACTTGCTATGCAAACTTTCTCCATCACTCCTCCTGATGATCAATGGTATATGGACAACAGAGCAACTTCTCATATGACGGGCACTGGAGGTAATCTCACATCTTATTTTAATATGAGTAATAATATTACTGTTGGAAGTGGTCATCATATTCCTGTAATTGGTTATGGCAATGCATCTTTACCCAATTCCCAAACCTTAAACAATGTTTTGCATGCACAAAAACTTATCAAAAACCTTGTTTCCATCAGAAAATATACAATTGATAATGATGTTTCTGTTGAATTTGATTCTATTGGTTTTTCTGTGGAGGATTTCCAGACAGGAACGCTTTTAATGAGATGTAATAGTTCTGGCGACCTTTACCCTATTCCCACAAGACCAAACACAATAGTACTACCACCATCCACATTTGCTTCTTCATCTAATGAGTTATGGCATAGTTGTTTAGGACATCCAGAAGCTCCTATTTTAAATTCTCTGCATCGAAACAAACTTTTGCTATGTAATAAGTTTCGAAATGATTTCTTCTATCAGTCTTGTCCTCTTGGGAAACAAATAAAATTGCCTTTTTCTAATTCATTGTCATTTACTTGTATGCCTTTTGACATTGTTCATAGCGATCTTTGGAATTCTCCGGTATTAAGTTCCGGAGGGCATCATTACTATGTGTTATTTCTTGATGATTTTACTATTTTTTTGTGGACTTTTCCCATCTAAAACAAATCACAAGTACATTCCATTTTTCTCCAAATCGGTGGTCACATTACAACACAATTTGAACGTGAAATAAAATGTTTTCAATGTGATAATGGCAGAAGTACGATAATGCTCTCTTTCATCAGTTTTGTGCACAACATGGAATGTCTTTTCATTTTTCTTGTCCTCATACCTCCCCTCAAAATGGAAAAGCCGAAAGAAAAATTTGTGCAATCAATAATATAATCAGAACCCTCCTTGCTCATGCGTCTTTTCCACCAGTTTTCTGGCACCATGCTTTTCAAATGGCCACTTACCTACACAACATACTTCCAAATAAGAAACTCAGTCTTCAATCACCCACCAAAATTCTCTATCAAAAAGACTCGTCTTATTCACACCTCCGAGTATTTGGTTGTCTTTGCTATCCATTAATTTCGTCCACCATTAGGGATAAACTTCAACCTCGGTCTACACCATGTGTGTTTCCAGGATATCCGTCCAATCATAGAGGTTATAAGTGTTGGATATTTGGTTGTTGGCTTCATGTTTGCTAAAATCAAATATACAAGCAAGATGTGCGTCTTCAAAAGCTGATCCTTAGAAGCCGAACAGTACCTCAAAAGCTGGATCTTCAGAAGCAGAACAGTACTTTAGAAGCTGGGTCTTCAGAAGCTGAACAGTACTTCAGAAGCTAGGTCTTCAGAAGCTAAACAATACTTCAGACGCTGAACCTTCAGAAGTGATGTTTAGACGCTGAAGAGTACTTCAGACGCTGAACCTTCAGAATTTGATGTTCAGACACTGAACAGTACTTCAGACGCTGACCTTCAGAAGCAACCTTTAGAAGCTGAAATGTTCACACACAGAACTTCAGACGCAGACCTTCAGAAGTACCTTCAGAAGCTGGTTTTCTGCGTTCTATTTTTGTGTCTTGGAGCTGTTAATTTTCTCACATGATCTTTTGTAGTTTTAATTGAAGAATTCTCCAAGCTGCGTTTCTAGAATAAATAATATTTTCGTAACATATATTCTGAAGATTGGACATTTTTATTTGTGAATATATTTTCAAAGAGATCTTTGGAAAATATATTTCTGAAGAATATTTGCTTCTATATGTTTCTAGAGAATTTTGGAAATATATCTTTGAAGAATATTTGGTTCAATTATTTGTTGTTGCTGAAGGCTATATAAAGAAGGCGCTACCTTTGAAGAAATTAAAACCAAAACAAAAGCAAGAATTGATAGAGTCTTATTAGGTTTTGAGTCTGTTCATTGTGAGCTTTGTGCTCTAATTCTGTACACCACTCAATTGTTTAGAGTTGGTTTGTTTTATTGAGTTGTAATCACTTGAAGCTTTTAAGCAAAAGTGACTGTTTATGTATTTGGAGTGTGTCTCCTACTTAGTTGTTTGTTATTAAAGTCTGATAATCACTGGGGCAGTGATTGACTGAGGGAAGTGAGATGAGATCTCAGGTCTAGGAGTTCCTAGGTTGAAATCAATACGGGTAGTAGTTGGGTGATAAGTTGTAAACCGGGAGTTTGCTGAGAACTTAGAACTAGGACTATCATAGTGGATTTCCTTCCTGGCTTGGTAGCCTCCAGATGTAGGTGTGTTTGTCACCGAACTGGGTTAACAAATATCCTGTGCACTTTTACTTTCTGTCCTTTATTTCTGTCTGTTATTCTGCTTCTGAACTACTGTTTTGTTGTACTCTGTTCTACTCTGTTTTACGGTTCAGAATCAGGACTTGCCAGAATTTCAATTGGCATCAGAGCAGGTACCCTGCCTGTTTTAGGGTGAGCTCTAGGGAAGTTATTTTTCTGGCTAATGGACTCAGAAGGAGAATTAACTTATGAAGAACTTCTTGCCTTTTTCAAAGAACTATACATCAGAAGTGAAGAAGTTTGCAAGTTATATATAAATCAGAAAAAGACTATCAGTCAACTGCATGCTGAAAGAAGTGACCATGTAGCAAAAATTTCTGATCTCAAAGATGAGGTAACCCAACTGAACTCTCAACTTAAACATATGAAGAAGCAAGTCAGAATGATGAACACTGGTACTGATGTGCTAGAAGTGATATTAGAGAGTCAGAACCAAGGGAAACCAAATGGAATAGGGTTTAATGATAGGACCTTGAACAACAAACAGCAAAATCCAGCTAAAAGGTTCGTTACAGCTGTTGGAACATATGATCCAATGAAGGGAAAAACTAAGATGGAACATCAGAACAAACCTCAGGGACCTAAGAGCAAGAAGGCATCTTGTCCTTGGATATGTCATTACTGTGGTAAAAAGGGGCACATAAAGCTATTATGTTTCAAGCTGTATGGATACCCCAAGCACTTTCAACAAAGAAAAGTGGAACCCATTGTAAACAAAATCAATGTGAAGAAAGAATGGAGACCCAAACTCAAGATTGTTGAAGGCAGCAAAGGTCCAAATATTAGAATCCAAAAGGATCATCCTAAGGACCTCATCATAGGGAATCTGAATGAAGAAATTACCAACAGATCCAGAGATTGTGCCAAGAGTAGAATGAAGAATTTTGCTCTTACGATTGCAAGACACAAGAGAACATCTGATGCAGCACATGTGAAGATAATCAAAGATGATAATGTTAATGCTGAAATGGATGTTGATGATGCAATTGTGTCCCCCTCTAAGGTTGTTGTTGATAACCCTGAATCTACCCCATCCAAGTCTGATGGTGGTTCTGATGTGGGTTTTTATGTGGAGTCTGATGATGAACCCATTGGAAATAGGCTTGAACAAAGTGTAGCAAAGAGACTAAAGTCTAGGAAAGGAAAGGTTGTTATTGCTGTCAGCAGGCCTACTCATGTTGCTAAGAAGAGTGCTATTGTTGGACCATCTAAAGGGAGGAACAAACTGGGCATTTGTCTTTTTTAGGAGTTATAGCAGAATCTGAGGACAAAGCAGCTTCTGATGCTTTGTCAGTTTTTGTTTCATGTGTGAAGACTTTGCTGTGTAATTGTGTTCTTCTGTGAAGACTTTGTGTGTGGTGTTGTGATGTGCTGGTCTATATTGGATGTTTATGAAATTCTGGCTGGACAGACTAAGAACACGATGCAGGGCACAATAACTTGCTAAAACAGAGCACACACAACCACAATGCAAAAGCAAGAAAAGTAAAGTGCAGGAAAGTAAAAAAGGCACAAGGTTTGTTAACCTAGTTCGGAATAAACACCTCCTACTCTGGGGGATACCAATCCAGGAAGGAATTCCACTATAGGAATTAATCCTTATGACTCAAGACACTGAACACCCAGTTCCCAGCCTAAGCAATTAACTTCCTCCTAGTCTGAATTCTACCACTACAAGAAAACAGCCAAATTGAGACGGAACGTCCTGACAGAATTTTATTTCCGTCCCAAATTTATAAAACCGGGACGGAATTTGCGACGCTTTTGTGTTACAAATATTTTATTTTAATTTATATATATTTTTGGGACGGATTAACTTTTATGTCGCAAATTTGAGACAGAATTTGTATTTTTGTCACAAATTTGGGACGGAATTTTTATTTCCGTCACAACTTGGTATATTTTAATCCAAAAATTTAGTGGAAATTGTTGGTGGGAATATTTTTTTGGTGAATAGTGTGGGCGGGAATATTGGCACTAGTGTTATTATTTTTTTTATCATTTTTAATATTATTTATTATTTTCCCTCATATACTTACACTCACAAAAAACACAATCCCTAAATCAGAAGTGATAACTTCAGCGCTCTCTTCTTCATCTCTCTTTCTCTCGTTCAGCGTCTCTCTTTCAGCGTCCCATAACCTCCCTAAATTGATCCCTCCCTCTCTTGTCTAAATCGATCCCGGCCCTCCCTCTCTTGTCTATATCGATCCCTCCTTCTCAGTTTTGTAATTTCAGGTTTGTAATTTCAGTTCTCCTCGTCGCATCTTTCACGGTTCCATTGTTCTGGGCAATTTCAGGTTTGTAATTTCCTTTCTTTCTCAGCTTCATTCCTCCATATAGGTGATTTCTATGTTATTTTTGTTAACTTGTTGCTCTTTGCTGAAATTTTTTAATTTGATGAAATGGGTTTGTTGAAACTTTGATTTTAGGTAAAAGAGTTTGTTGAAAATTTGAGTCTGGTTAGTGGGTTTGTTTTCTTTGTTTTGATTTTTCTATGTTGCTTCCTCAGCTACATTTATTTATTGATGATTTTGCATTTGATTTGATTTGATGAAGAAGAGTTTGATTTTGGATTGGAACCGTAAAATGGAATTATAAGATTTAGATTTAGATGATGAATGAATATGAAGTTGAAAGTTTAAACTGGATGAAAATGTGGCGTTGCAGCGCTGCTTCCTCTTTCTGTCTTTATTTATTGTGCAGTGGGGTTGGGACAGTTGTTACGACTTGGAATGGAGAGTGTTTGATTTGAGTCACTGGTAGATTAGATTAGATTAGATTCTTGGAGTTTATCTCAATGAGCAACTCCAGACCTCGCTCAAAATCAGCTGCATTTAGTATCTGGTTAGTGGGTATTTAGTATGTGTAGGAGGTTTATATTTGGTGGTCTGGTTTGGTTTTCTTGTACGCATGTGTTGTTAACTTTCTTGACTATGTGTTGTTGATTTCAGTTTATTATACTGTTTGATAGTGTATGTTTATTGAATTGTTGATTTTATAGAATTTTCTGTTTTAGTTTTCAGGACAGTGTTGATTCTTCTTGCTGTAAGATTTAAGGCGAAGAGAGTATAGTTTCTCAAGCAACTTCTTTTTGTAAGATTTAAGAGGAAGTGAGTGTTGATTTCATTTTTATGTACCTTTTCCTGTTGATTTTGCTGCTGCATACTTCATTGTGAATATTGATTATGGCTGTACCATTTCAGAAGCACCATATCCAGTCCAAACTGGTCGTGGTTCTTTGCCTAGCATAGTACACAGGGATCATGATAATCCAGCTTTGATCCCTTACTTGATTTAGCACTAAATTTTAAGTGAATCTGTTTCCCTGATTGGATAATTTGTCAGTATGTTACAACCATGATCAAATGCTGACGGGACATTGAACACTTTAAAATACTCAAACCATGCTCGCAACATTCTGAACAAGGCAACTGTAAGTGTTGTATTCACTTTCTCATCTCACTCTTCTGTGCATGGCGTCTTGTATTTTTTTCTTTCACAATTTGGAATTTTCACATTTCAGATTAATCGTGATCCAGTGGCCGCTGAAGTGTAGAAAATGCATAATCAAATTGAACAGTTGCAAGCTAAGCCTTTTATTTTAGAGGCGATGAAAGTGGACCATTTGAGGAGATTCAGGTGCATCCTTATTTTACGGAGTAGTTTCTGCAATTCATGATGCTGCTTCACATTTTGAGGCATTAGGAAGCTTTGTGAACGAATTCCACCACTTCAATTTTCTCTATAACTCTGATCTGAATGATTTATATTATTAGAATTCATTCGCTAGTTAACCCTTTTCATCTGCCCATTAACTTACAGGTGTCACTGCCACTCTGTTCGCTTGGGTTGCCATTGTACTATGTCCTTGCTCTGTCTAAATCATCCTTTTCGAAGTCTAATCTAATTTATGATTGTGAGTGTTTGTGTCGACTTTTTGATTTAACTCGATTTCCTGTTGTAATTTGTAGTTTTGTTCATATGTGTTCATCTTCTGTTTGTTACTGCTTTTGGTTGTGTTGTTGTAGTTCAATTTATATGACTTGTAATGCTTACCATAAATTTTGAATCAGGATTTGTTATTTTGTTCTAATTTCACCTAATCTTTGTAAAAATTGGTAAGTTTTAGTAGTGATTCAATACTCATGGTGGTTAGATTTATACGCCATTGTGGGCACAACTGCTTGCAATGTGGGAAGATGATCATTACATGACAAATAGATGTGTGGCAGCTTCTAATCGTTATTCAGATGTTGGTGGTTCATTGCACACCCAAGGATCTAAGAATCAACTAAAGCATGAACTTGAATTGGTAATTTCTATTTTAATTATGATAATATCTTAACTTGTTTTCTTTCAATATACTTACAATTTGTATGTCTCTAAACAAGTGCAGAACAAAAGGTTAGGAAGAATTCCACACAAGGGTGAACTGTTCAAAAAGTGTCAAACCAGGAAGGGGTCACAAACCTTTGTTGATAAGAGATCAAGTGATGCATATGTGAGTATCAAGTTATTGGCTTCTTTAATTTTACTTGGTTTGTGCAAGTAGAAAAAAAGTCGAGACTTGTAGTTTATCTTTTGGGTCTATTTTGGATTGCTGAAATGCACTGTGGTCTGTTTATTTTTTCTCTATGCAGCAGTGATTCTGTTTTGAGCATCAACTTTGTGGTTGTTTGACTGATATATTGTCGCCGATTGTGGCCTTTTATCTACTTTATTTTTTTGGCTTGCATTTACGTTTGGTGTTTTTTTTGTTGCTGCGGTACTGGTGGTTTGGATGGATTGTATAAATCTAGTAATGTAATAGGTTGTTGTAGTTGTTTTTTAGTAATCGAATGACTTGTTATAGGCCTCATGTGTTGCCTTTATAATTTGGTTTGTTGGGATGTTCTGCTAGGTACAATGTAGTGTTCCCTCCTTAATTTGTCTTGTTAGATTGTGTTGCTTGTTGGACTATCTTATTTATTCAGTTATTTATTATTTATTTTTCAGACAAACTTTGTAAATCTCTGTTCACAAGCTGAGTCTCAACCTCATCCTTCTGAGGCTGGTAATGATGAGAGTGGTACTCAACCCAAGCCTATTGATTATGATACACTAATGATTGAAGCTGTTGGAGGAATAAATGCAAAGGGTAGAGTATATGGGCTTGGTTTGGATAGAAGTATGCGCACCCGTGGCTCAACATCTAAATCCAATAAATATTCAAATTATACTGATATTGCTCGTGGTATGAGTGGAGAGGTTGAGGCACGATTAAGGCAGACAATTGCAGACCAATAACAAACAATCAATTCCATTATGGCTCGTCAAAACAAAATGATTGCCGCATTTGCTAAACATGCAAATATATATTTGGATGAAGATGATCACTCTGTTGATAATGCTACTCTTGGAAGCAATGTAAATGTTGGTGCTGATGTGGAGTAGTAATATTGATGGTTTAGGAATGAAGGAAAAAGTTTGATATTTTGTAGGCTTTCTAGTTATTAGAACTTTAACTATTTTGGGTGTTGTGATAAAAGTTTGATATTTCTTATTATTTGGATGGTTATGTGCTAAGTTAATGATGAAACAATTTATGTTTAGTAATGATTTGTAGTTTAGTATCAAATTTTGAACTTGATGATATACACGAGTTAATGTGCATAATATAAATATATATTAAATTTTTGGGAGAATATTAAAAATTGCATATAATTTATTTGTGACAGAATATTTTATATAACTCTGTCCCAACAAATATTTTAAAAAATAAATCAGATTTTCATTAATTAACATTGGGACGGAATCTAAATATTCTGTCGCAAACTTGGGACGGAAACAAAGATGTGTTAAAAAACAAATAATTACGTTCCGTCCCACATTCCGTCCCAAATATGCGACGGACGAAACAATTCCGTCCCCACACGATTGCGACAGCACAATTTGCGACGAAAGAAAATTGTCGCAAATTCCGTCCCAGATTTCAATTGTGACGGAAATTTACACTATTGTGCGACAGAAAATTCCGTCCCAGATCAATATTTTTCTTGTAGTGTACCCAACACGTTGAGTATTAGAGACCACTAACTTCCTATTCAAGTAACAAACCTGTTACTAAACCCCTTAAACAAAACTACCCTGTTTTGAAGAAATACTTCAATACATATGACTGCACTCGTACCTACAGGCTTAGAGTGATTACAACTCAATCAAACACCTAAACAAACTCAACAGAGTGGTGCACAAACAAAGCTAAAAGCTTAAAAACTCTAAGACTCAAAAACTCTGATTTTCTTCAATAATCCGTATCTCTTGAAAGCAGCAGCAGCACTCCTTATATAACCTTCAGTCAAGCAGCATAAAACTCAATCCAATCTTCTAAATTGATTTACTTTTGAATTATGAATGATCCAAAAAGGAAACAAATAAACCAGGAAAGTATCTTGCCAAGATTTATTCTGAAAAATACGAGCATTCATAAAAACGTGCCAAATCTTTATTAAATCTTCACCAATTCAATCAGCATTCTAGAACAACCATCCATGATTAAACCTTAAAATATCTCGCAAAAATTCGCGCAGAAATAAAGAATAAAAATGCAGCTTCTGATGAAGTCAACAAAAGTCAACGCGGGCAACAATGCGTCTGATGCTTCAGACTCACATTTCAGTGTCTGAAGAAACTTTCAGCTTCTGATGGAACTTTCAGCTTCTGAACAGCTTCAAATCAAAAACCTTGCAACTGAAGACTTGTTATAAACAATGAGATGCTTCTATTCAACACATTGGATTTGCCAAAACATGCAGCCAACTTCAAAATACTCAACAATCTCCCCCTTTGGCAAATTTTTGGCTAAAACCAATGTTGCACAAATAATGAGCTCTTCAATTCATCATAAACAATCTTAGCAATGAAAAACTCCACAAAGTCAAACAAACATAGCATATCATAGAGATAAGCAGCGGACAAACACACTCTGAGCTATGTTAAATCTCAGCTTCAGCTTCTGAACACCTGAAGCACACATAACTGCTTCTGAACCAACTCAGCACCACTTCAGGATATCTAAACATTAGAGAACACTCCCCCTGAAGTTTCACAAATACATAAACATATGAACAGTCACTCCAGCACCTGAACTCTCCCCCTGCAACTCACTAAAACAGAAAAACTCCCCCTTACTCCTGAACTGCAGTGGCTTCTGAACTGAAACACTTCTGAAACTTGAAACAACACTTCACAACTTGAAACAACACTTCACACTCAGGTACATAACAAACATGCACTCAAATACATAAACATATGAACAATCACTCCAGCACCTGAACTCTCCCGCTACAACTCACTAAAACATAAAAACTCCCCCTTACTCCTGAACTGCAGTGGCTTCTGAACTGAAACACTTCTGAAACTTGAAACAACACTTCACAACTTGAAACAACACTTCACACTCAGGTACATAACAAACATGCACTCCCCCTGAGACACACACTCCCCTTTAATCACATCTGCACAGTTCTTGATAAATTGCAACTGAATACTGATCAACCCAGTCAGCTTCTGAAACATATGAAATCTGAATAACACATTCTCTGAACAACTCAAACACAAGTTTTTCTCCCCCTTTTTAGCCACAAAATTATGTCAACTCTCAGACTTCAAATAGGCAATAAAAACAAAACAAGTAACACAGATCCTTGAAACAATATCAGACTCAGACTCAGACTCAGGTTCTGGATCACACTTAGCATTAACAAAGCTGGCAGGTACTCTATCTTCCTCACATCCAGTTTGCTTTGATTGCTATAATTCTTCATGTAAACAAACACCTAACTTACTCCTCAGATTCTCAAACTCTTTAGCATCTAAAGCCTTTGTGAAAATGTCAGCAATTTGATTCTCAGTGTCCATATGTTCCAGCTGAATAATCTTGTCCTCCACAAGGTTCCTAATAAAATGGTGTCTGATAACTATATGTTTAGTTCTGCTGTGCTGAATGGGGTTCTTAGAAATGTTAATTGCACTCAAATGGTCACAAAATAGGGTCATAGTTCCTTGTTCAATGTTATACTCTTCAAGCATCTGCTTCATCCAAACTAATTGTGAGCAACTACTACCAGCAACAATGTATTCAGCCTCAGCAGTTGATAATGAGACACAGTTTTGTTTCTTGATGAACCAAGATATTAAATTATTTCCTAGAAAGAAACAACCTCCTGATGTGCTCTTCCTGTCATCAGCACTTCCAGCCCAGTCAGCATCACAATATCCCATTAATTCAGAACTTGCACTATGAGAATACGTGATTCCATAATCACTTGTGCTATTCACATACTTCAGAATTCTCTTAACTTGAGTTAAATGGCTTATTTTAGGATCAGCTTGATATCTTGCACAAACTCCAACAGCAAAAGTGATATCAGGTCTGCTTGCAGTTAAGTACAATAGACTCCCAATCATACTTCTGTATTGGCTTTGATCAACTGAAACTCCATGTTCATCTTTAGTTAGTTTCAGATGAGTAGCAGCTGGTGTTCTCTTATGAGCAGCAGATTCCATTCCAAACTTCTTCACAATGTTCTTAGCATATTTACTCTGAGAAATAAAGATTGTGTCTTCCATTTCTTAACTTGCAATCCAAGAAAGTATGTCAGTTCACCAACCAAACTCATTTCAAACTCTGACTGCATTTGCTGAACAAATAACTTAACCATTTTGTCAGACATTCCACCAAACACAATATCATCTACATAGATCTGAGCAATCATTAGACTTCCACTCTCATCTTTCACAAATAAAGTTTTATCAGAACCACCTTTTCTGTATCCTTGAGCCACAAGAAACTGAGTCAGTCTTTCATACCAAGCTCTTGGTGCTTACTTTAGTCCATATAAGGCTTTCTTCAACTTGTACACTTGATCTGGAAACTGCTGATCCACAAAACCTTTAGGCTATTCAACATATACTTCTTCTTGCAGATATCCATTCAAAAATGCACCCTTCACATCCATCTGAAATAGCTTGAACTTGAGAATGCAGGATACACCCAACAGTAGTCTTATGGACTCTAGTCTGGCCACAGGTGCTAAGGTCTCATCAAAATCAAGTCCCTCTACTTGAGTATAACCTTGAGCAACTAACCTTGCCTTGTTTCTGACCACAGTGCCATTTTCATCTGTTTTATTCTTGTATATCCACTTAGTGCCAATCACATTCAACCCTTCAAGTCTTGGAACCAGATCCCACACTTCACTCCTTTTGAATTGATTCAACTCATCTTGCATGGCTTCAATCCAAAATTCATCAGTTAGGGCTTCTTTCACATTTTTGGGTTCAAACTTTGACACAAAACATGAATCAGTAGCAGCTGAGTCTGATCTTCTTGTTCTGACTCCTTGATCAAGACTGCCAATGATTAGCTCTTTAGGATGATCCTTCTGAACTCTAATTGATGGCCCTTTACTAGTAGGAACATGTTCTGGATGAACTTCTGCATCTTCAGACTCTGGATGATTTTCTGCTTCTTAAGTTTGTTCTTCTGAGGCTTCAGACTCTGGAATAACTTCATCAATTACAACATTTATGGACTCCATCACAACTTTGGTTCTTGAGTTAAACACCCTATAGGCTCTGCTGTTTACTGAATATCCCAAAAATATACCTTCATCAGACTTAGGATCCAGTTTTCTTCTATTTTCCCTGTCAGTCAAAATGTAACATCTGCTTCCAAACACATGGAAATATTTCACTGTAGGTTTTCTTCCTTTCCACAATTCATATAAGGTAGAAGTTGTTCCCTTCTTCAGAGTGACTCTATTATGGATATAGCATGCAGTGTTCATAGCTTCAGCCCAAAACATATAAGGTAGCTTCTTAGCATGCAACATTACTCTTGCACATTCTGCTAAAGTCCTATTCTTCCTCACAACAACACCATTTTGCTGAGGTGTTATAGGTGCAGAAAACTCATGTTTTATACCTTCAGAAGCACAAAACTCAGAAAAAACTCTTGTTTTCAAACTCTTTGCCATGATGACTTCTGATTCTGACAATTCCACTGTCTTTCTCTCTTTTTAATTGAATGCATAACTCTTTAAACACTTCAAAAGTATCAGACTTCTCTCTAACAAAGTTAATCCATGTGAATCTTGAGTAGTCATCAACCATAACAAATGCATACCTTTTACCTCCAATACTTTCTACTTGCATAGGCCCCATTAAATCCATATGAATAAGTTCTAGTACTTTAGTAGTTACCTGGTGTACTAATCTGGGATGAGACTTTCTTGTTTGTTTCCCAATTTGACAATCACCACAAACACTGTCCTCATTTATCTTCAGCTTAGGTACACCTCTGATAGCTTCAGTACTTAGGATTTTTTTCATGCCTTTCAGATGCAGATGACCCAATTTCTGGTGCCAGAGTCTGACTTCCTCTTCTGAGCTCATGAGACAAGAAGTCAGACTTCTTTCTTCTTCAGACACCCACAAATAGCAGTTATCTTTGGATCTGCAGCCCCTCATCTGAACCTTACCTTCTTGATCAGTTACAAAACACTCTTTCTTGTTGAAATTCACTTTTAAATCTTGATCACATAGCTGGCTAATACTGATCAGATTAGAGGTTAATCCTTTCACCAACAGCACATCATTCAATCTAGGTAAGCCTTCACTGATTAAATCACCAATACCCAGAATCTCACCTTTTGCTCCATCACCAAATGTCACATAGCTTCTGGAATATGGTTTAATATTGCTCAGCAGCTTCTTCACACCAGTCATGTGCCTTGAACAACCACTATCAAAGTACCAGTCCTCTCTAGAAGTGGCTCTCAATGAGGTATGAGCAATAAGTCCTACATTCTGAACCTTAGGTTTCCACACCTTCTGAACATTGTGTCTGGTTGCAGCTGGTTGCACTCTTCTATATTGAAAGTGTTCAGGATAACCATACAGTTTAAAGCAAAAAGGTTTAATATGCCCCTTCTTACCACAATGATGACAGGTCCAGGTATGATTCCTCCTTCTTCTGTTGAACCTCTGGGGTTGCATCTGAACATGCTTCTGAGGTTGCATCTGAACATGCTTCTACCCTTGCATCTGGGCTTGCTGGGCTTGCTTCTGAGGTCTCATCTGAGTTTGCTTCTGACCTTGCATCTGGGCTTGTTTCTGAGGTCTCATCTTAGATGTTCCAATCATAAGATTATGAGACTGAGTAGCAGGAACAAACTGTTTAACTGGATTTTTCTGCTTGAGGTTCACACTCTCATCCACAAAACCTAAACCAGTTTTTCCATGTTTCTGAGCATCCAAAATTTCCTCCAACACATCAGTAGCAGTATTCATCATTCTAACCTGCTTTTTCATATGCTCAAGTTGGGAATTTAGTTGGTTCACTTCTTCTTTCAATTCTGAATTCTGCACTAGAAGTTCACCTTTCTCAGCCTCTAGTTGACATATGGTCTCCTTTTGATCCAGAACTTGTTTGCAAACTTCAGCACTTCTGGTAAATAGCTTTCTGTAGTTGTCAGCCAGTTCATCATATGAGGATTTTGCAACTTCAGACACAGATGAAGCTTCAGACTCTGAGTCAGACTCAGAAAATGTCTCAGACTCTAAAACTCCTTCATTCTTTAAGATAGCTCCTGACTTCTGAGACTGTAGCTTAACCATCAGACTTGTGTCACCCTTAGCAGATTCATTCTCAAAATCTTCTTCTGAATCTTCATCAGACCATGAAACAGCTAGGCTTTTCTTTTTCTGCTTCTTAAGAAAAGTAGGACATTCAGTTTTGATATGTCCATAACCCTCACACTCACAACACTGCACACCTTTGGCTTGGTTACTTTTCTCCTCAGACTTGGTCTTCTTCTCATCAGTTTGTTGCTTCTTGTTATTGAATCTGAAATTCTGACCTTTGGTCTTGGATTTTCTGTCAACCTTCTTCAGAATTTTGTTGAATTGTTTTCCAAGCAACACTAGAGCTTCTGATAAATCACTATCCTCCTCATCAGACTCTTGTTGATCATCAGCTCCTGAATTAACTGCAAATGCTACTCCTTTCCCTTTCTTATCAGGCTGTTTGCAGAATGCAGTCTCAAAATTTAGCAAAGACCCAATCAGCTCCTCAACCTTCATGGTGGTGATGTCATGAGCTTCTTCTATGGCTGTAAACTTCATATCAAATCTTCTGGGCAGGGACCTGAGGATTTTTCTTACTATCTTTTCATCAGACATCTTTTCCCTAAGAGAGTCAAAGGAATTTGCCATGTCCAGCACATCCATGTAGAAATCTTGTATGGTTTCATCCTCCTTCATCTTCAGGTTCTCAAACTTGGTGGTCAGCAACTGCAATCTGGACATCTTCACCTTAGAAGTTCCTTCATGAGTTGTTTTTAAAATTTCCCAGGCCTCCTTTGCAACTGTACATTGCTTGATGAGTCTGAACATATTCTGGTCCACACCTTTAAAAATTGCATTCAAAGCTTTTGAATTTCCCAGTGACAGATCATCTTTAGCTTTGGTCCATTCTTCTTCAGGCTTCAGAACCTCAGTTTTGTTCCCATCTTTGTCCAAAACCACGGGATGATCCCAGCCTTTAATCATAGCTCTCCAAGTCCTGCTGTCAATAGATTTTAGAAAAGCACACATCCTAGACTTCCAATATTCATAGTTTGTGCCATCTAGTAGGGGTGGACTATTGACATATCCTCCTTCTCTATCCATACTTGCCAGAAATTAATACCCCTGGAACTCACCCAAAACACAGGCAAGGTGCCTGCTCTGATACCAATTGAAATTCTGGCTGGACAAACTAAGAACACGATGCAGGGCACAATAACTTGCTAAAACAGAGCACACACAACCACAATGCAAAAGCAAGAAAAGTAAAGTGCAGGAAAGTAAAAAAGGCACAAGGTTTGTTAACCCAGTTCGGAGTAAACACCTCCTACTCTGGGGGATACCAATCCAGGAAGGAATTCCACTATAGGAATTAATCCTTATGACTCAAGACACTGAACACCCAGTTCCCAGCCTAAGCAATTAACTTCCTCCTAGTCGGAATTCTACCCAACACATTGAGTATTAGAGACCACTAACTTCCTATTCAAGTAACAAACCTGTTACTAAACCCCTTAAACAAAACTACCTTGTTTTGAAGAAATACTTCAATACATATGACTGCACTCGTACCTACAGGCTTAGAGTGATTACAACTCAATCAAACACCTAAACCAACTCAACAGAGTGGTGCACAAACAAAGCTAAAAGCTTAAAAACTCTAAGACTCAAAAACTCTGATTTTCTTCAATAATCCGTATCTCTTGAAAGCAGCAGCAGCACTCCTTATATAACCTTCAGTCAAGCAGCATAAAACTCAATCCAATCTTCTAAATTGATTTACTTCTGAATTATGAATGATCCAATAAGGAAACAAATAAACCAGGAAAGTATCTTGCCAAGATTTATTCTGAAAAATACGAGCATTCATAAAAACGTGCCAAATCTTCATTAAATCTTCACCAATTCAATCAGCATTGTAGAACAACCATCCATGATTAAACCTTAACATATCTCGCAAAGATTCGCGCAGAAATAAAGAATAAAAATGCAGCTTCTGATGAAGTCAACAAAATTCAACGCGGGCAACAGTGCGTCTGATGCTTCAGACTCACATTTCAGCGTCTGAAGAAACTTTCAGCTTCTGATGGAACTTTCAGCTTCTGAACAACTTCAAATCAAAAACCTTGCAACTGAAGACTTGTTATAAACAATGAGATGCTTCTATTCAACACATTGGATTTGCCAAAACATGCAGCCAACTTCAAAATACTCAACAGTTTATAGCCTCTGTTGGAAATGAAATGTGCTGCATATTTCTGGGCGTGTTCCCTGTGTTTGTTTTTTCTCTGCTTGTGTGCATATGGTCTGTAACCTCTGTTGTTTCTTGTTCTTTCTACTCCTGGTGATTGCATGGTTGTTTTGTCAAAATTGTTTGGCTAAAAAGGGGGAGAAATAAGTGTTTCAAAAGCTGCTGTTGAATGATATGTTTCAGGGGGAGTAGTGTGTGTCCTCAGAAGCTGCTGCTGTATGTGTGAAACGTAGTGTATTATCCGCTGCTGACTCTATTGCTTGCTACGTTTATGTTATGTTCTTCATAGTTGCGCAATTTTGATGTGTGAAGAATTTGCTTGTTGTATCTCTCTGTTCTCAAATTGATTTTAGCCAAAAATTTGCCAAAGGGGGAGATTGTTGGATATTTGGTTGTTGGCTTCATGTTTGCTAAAATTAAATATACAAGCAAGATGTGCGTCTTCAGAAGCTGATCCTCAGAAGCTAAACAGTACCTCAGAAGTTGGGTCTTCAGAAGCAGAACAGTATTTCAGAAGCTGGGTCTTCAGAAGCTGAACAGTACTTCAGAAGCTGGGTCTTCAGAAGCTGAACAGTACTTCATACGCTGAACCTTCAGAAGCTGATGTTTAGACGCTGAACAGTACTTCAGACGCTGACCTTCAGAAGCAACCTTCAGAAGCTGAAATGTTCAGACGCACACCTTCAGAAGTACCTTCAGAAGCTGGTTTTCTGCGTTCTGTTTTTGTTTCTTAGAGCTGTTAATTTTCTCACATGATCTTTTGTAGATTTAATTGAAGAATTCTCCAAGCTGCGTTTCTAGAAGGAATAATATTTTCGTAAGATATATTCTGAAGATTGGACATTTTTATTTGTGAATATATTTTCAAAGAGATCTTTGGAAAATATATTTCTGAAGAATATTTGCTTCTATATGTTTCTAAAGAATTTTGGAAATATATCTTTGAAGAATATTTGGTTCAATTATTTGTTGCTGCTAAAGGCTATATAAAGAAGGCGCTACCTTTGAAGAAATTAAAACCAAAACCAAAGCAAGTATTGATAGAGTCTTATTAGGTTTTCAGTCTGTTCATTGTGAGCTTTGTGCTCTGTTTCTATACACCACTCAATTGTTTAGAGTTGGTTTGTTTTATTGAGTTTTAATCACTTGAAGCTTTTAAGCAAAAGTGACTATTTATGTATTTGGAGTGTGTCTCCTACATATTTGTTTGTTATTAAAGTCTGATAATCACTAGGGCAGTGATTGACTGAGGGAAGTGAGATGGGATCTCAGGTCTAGGAGTTCCTAGGTTGAAATCAATACGGGTAATAGCTAGGTGATAAGTTATAAACTGGGAGTTTGCTGAGAACTTAGAATTAGGACTATCATAGTGGATTTCCTTCCTGGCTTGGTAGCCTCCAGATGTAGGTGTGTTTGCAACCGAACTGGGTTAACAAATATCCTGTGCACTTTTACTTTCTGTCCTTTATTTCTGTCTGTTATTCTGTTTCTGAACTACTGTTTTGTTGTACTCTGTTCTACTCTGTTTTACGGTTCAAAATCAGCACCTGCCAGAAATTTCAATAAGTGTTACGAATTGTCAAGTCGTAAAATCATTATTTCTCGTCATGTCATTTTTGAGGAAAATACGTTTCCCTTTTCCACCATGAATGCTCCTACAACGACTAACTATAACTTCTTAGATGATGGTATAATCCCCTTACTTCCCTCACACTTGTCCACCACATATCCAGCCGCCCCCTCTCCTAACATAACCGTTACCCAACCACTATCATCGGCGGCCCAAAATACTCATACTCCTCCAACCACGAACCAAACCACATTTCCCCTCTCACCACCCTCCTCGGCCCAACAACCTACCCCCACGGCTCAAACACCTTCTCCCTCCCAGACAACGACCTCATCTACACACATAACACCTACCACATACTCTCCACCGATTCCTACACCGATTTCCCCCATGCACCTCATTCCCCTCAAATGACAACCCGATCCCAACATGGAATTGTCAAACCTCGTCAACTTTTCAACCAACACACATCAACCCACCAAAATATATCTCCTTTACCTACGAATCCCATTGAAGCATTAAAAGATCCAAATTGGAAAATGGCCATGAAAGACGAATATTCTGCTCTTATTGAAAATAAGATGTGGGAATTAGTTCCTTGTCCCTCTAATGCTAATGTTATTCAAAGTTTGCGGATTTTCAGGCACAAGAAGAAATCTGATGGTTCTTTTGAGCGATACAAAGCTCGTCTTGTAGGTAATGATGCTAATCAATAATCAGGTGTCGATTGTGGTGAAACCTTCAACCCTGTCATCAAACCGGTCACTATTCACATGGTGCTTAGTATTGCAATATTCAAATCCTGGTGTCTCCATCAACTAGATGTCAAAAATGCATTTTTGCATGGAAATCTTGTTGAAACCGTGTATATGCAGCAGCCTCCTGGTTTCTGTGATCCACACTATCCTGAGCATGTTTGTCTCCTCAAAATGTCTCTATATGGTTTAAAACAAGCACCTGATGCCTTGTACCAAAGATTCACTGACTATGTTGCCACATTGGGTTTCTCTCACAACGTCTCTGATCACTCTTTGTTAGTGTTTCATCACGGTGATGATACTGCGTATATCCTTCTATATGTGGATGACATAATTCTCACTGCTTCATCTGATGCTCTTCGTGACTCTATTATGTCTCAACTTAGTTCTGAATTCGCCATGAAGGATTTGGGTCCTCTAAGTTATTTTATGGGAATATCTGTCACTAAACATACAGGTTGTCTTTTCTTGTCTCAAAGAAAATATGCAGAGGAAATTATAGAATGAGCAGGCATGTCCTCCTGCAAACCATCACCCACTCCAGTCGACACCAAGGCAAAACTCAATGGTTCTTTTGGAAATTCGTATTATGACCTAACTGAATATCGAAGTCTTGCAGGAGCATTGCAATATTTAACTTTCACAAGACCAGATATCTCTTATGCAGTACAACAGGTATGTCTATTCATGCATGACCCTAAAATGCAACATATGTCAACACTGAAGCGTATCATTCGGTATATTCATGACACTATTGATTTCGGCCTTCACTTACATCCCTCCTCTGTCAGCAAATTGGTTTCTTACACTGATGCAGATTGGGCTGGTTGCCCCGACACCAGGCGATCCACCTCTGGTTACTATGTCTATCTTGGTTACAATTTAATCTCATGGTCTGCCAAACGCCAACACACCCTCTCTTGGTCTAGTGCTGAAGCCGAGTACCGCGGAGTCGCCAATGTAGTATATGAATCTTGTTGGATTAGAAACTTGCTATTGGAACTACATTTCCCTGTCACAACAGCCACACTGGTTTATTGTGACAATGTGAGTGTTGTCTATCTATCCAGCAACCCAGTTCAACATCAACGCACCAAACACATCGAGATGGATATACATTTTGTGCGTGAGAAAGTCACCCGCGGCCAAGTACGAGTCTTACATGTTCCTTCACGTTACCAAATCGCTGACATCTTCACCAAAGGACTTCCGTTGCAACTCTTTGACGATTTTCGTGATAGTCTCAACATCCGTCAGCCTCCCGTTTCGACTATGAGGGTGTATTAGAATATTATTAGAATATCTTTATATATTATTAGAATATCGTAGAATATCATTATATATTATTAGAACATCTTTATATATTATTAGAATATCTTTATATATTATTAGCATATAATTGTCATTAAATAGTAATGATTGTATAGTAAAATAGTCAAAAAAAATTGACACTGTATAATTGTGTATATATATATATATATATCACTGAGATTCAATAAAAAGGCAAGACCTATCATTCTTTCAGTTATAAAAACAAACCTGAGGATACAAGGTATTTAGAGGATGTGTTCGAAAAAATGATGCAACCAAAAAAAAAGATGACGGGAAGAGATTCACAAACATAGATGATAGCCTATGAGCAACAACATGCATTGCTAGCCTTAGCATCTGGCACGTTGTCTAGCATAACCATATTCTTGATGGAGGTGCAAATTGATAGCCTGACTTAACAAGAGACTTGTCAAGCAATTGAGTTTGTGGAAAAAGAGGAGCAGGTGGATGCAGAGGAACGCACCTCGAAGGTAAAGAAAAAACAAGAGGAGAACAAAACACTTGTTCCCTCATTTTAAACCATATTCAAGGAGAAGAATAAGAAGAAACATGAGCAACAAAAGGAGAAATTCTTGAAACTTATGGAAAAGATGCCAATCATACTTTCCTTCATTGATACAATGGAACAAAGACCAGTTTTCAACACCTTCATGAAAATATTCCTCTCAACAAAAAGGGAAAATGAAGTCATGATGCTCACAAATAGTTGCAGGTCAATTCTACAAAAGAAGCTTTCACAAAAACGGAAAATCCAAAACACACAAGCTCGCGAGAGAAAGATAAGGAGAATGCCACAAAATTTGAACCTCTTATTGACAAAGATTCCATCTTGAGGATGAATAGATGGAAGATCCTGGAAGAAAGCAAGAATCCTGGGGAGCTCCCGAACTACATAAAGTTGTCATACCCTCCTCTGAAGAGCATCACAAGAAGATGTTGAAGAACGAAGAGTCTACTAGATTAACCAAAAGTTGTAATGGAATCTTTCAAAGACGGTTACCTCCAAAGAATATGGACCCAGGCAGTTTTAACTCTGTCAGGAAGCTATCCATAGGAAAGGTTGCAAGTGATCTGTAACACCCATACTAAATTATCTAGAATATTTAGCATGTGTATTAATCTGATATCGGATACATTAAAATTTTCAATAGTAATATTACAAACAATACAACTGAATGAGTACAATTGGCTCGTTTATACATTTATCCAAAAATCATAGAATACACTTTCATATACATATATAATCTAACAACCTCCTGAGCTTGTCCATGACGAGTAACTGCACTCCATCCAGCGTCTTCCTGAAGAATATCTTCATAAACATCTTGCTAACCTGTAAATCTGCACCAGAAGGATTGGGATGAGACATAATGTCTCAGTGAGCTCCAGCCCAACCTACTGTTGGCAACCACGGGGGAAACCTAGGGTCGCCGTGCCTACTCTTAGCGATCTTGGGGATACCTACGATCGCCGTCATTCTCTACATATTTCGCGATCAAGGGAAAACCTAGGATCGCTACATGTCTTTATCTTATCTTATACTTATCATAATCTCGTCTTAAACTTAAACTCATACTTAGTGATCTGGGGACATCCTATGATCACATTCTTTCTCTGCTGACTACTTGTCATATTCTCATAATAATTTCATAAGTATTAATATACATCATTCTTAATTCATAAGGTTAGTAAGTCAGCGTTGAACAAACAATAATTATCTGAGTTCATTTTACGGAGTGCATCCGGGTGGAGTAACCCCGAAGTACATCTCCCTTCTTACCGGTGAAATTTCTATCATATCAGGCTAACACCGGACTCCTCTTTCTTTGTGTGGCTGCCCTCGAGAGCGGTTACTTCACCGTCCCAGCTGCCATTTAAGGTGGTACTTCACGGGGACCCCCTGTATTCTAACTAGCGAGACTACAGGAGACACATTAACTTTCTAGACTTGGATGTGTAGCTGCCCTCACGAGCGGTAACTTCACCGTTCCGGCTGCCATTTATGGTGGTACTTCAAAGGAACCCCCTGAAGGTGAGAAAAACACACACAAGAAGGGGGGGTTGAATTGTGTGTGCTCAAAAACAGGTTTTCATTCTTTTCAAAGCTTAAGACTAGTTCAAAAAACAAGTTCTGAACTATTATCAAAGAGTATTGCAGCGGATTCAAAATGAAAAGAGAGAGGGAAAGAGAGACACACAATGTTTTATACTGGTTCCTTCCAAGTGTTGGAAGTAGTCTAGTCCCCTTGTTTTCCAACAAGAGATTTTCACTATAATCAGATGATTACAATTGCTCAACCCCTAAGGAAGAGACTTCCAGTTGCTCAACCACAAAGGAAGAGGCTTCCAATTGCTCAACCACAAAGGAAGAGGCTTCTAATGCTCAAGACACTAAGTCAAGAGGCTTCCAAATGCTCAGACACAAAGTACTGAGTGGTTACAGCTTGCTCAAAAACACTAAGTAATGAGACTTAAGATGCTTAGTACGCAGACTAAGACTTAAACCAAACTGATTTACAAAGAAGGTAAGTTTGGGTTGAACACTTGATAAAATATCAGAGGTGTTCACTTAATACAACACATGTTAAGACTCTTAACCTTAAGAAATTCTAAGTTACAAAGCTTGAAAGAATTTCTAAGAGTTTTGTGAACTTATGAGTTTTGACAGCAAAAACAGAGCACAGGTTCAGCAGTTTTGTTTCAAGAGTCTTAGACAAATTCTTCTTCAATTCTTCTTCCTTTTATAGAGGAAATTAGAGCTGTTGAAGATTTGCAGAAATTAAGCAAAGAGCCGTTGCAAATTGAGAGCTAGGATAACTGCAATTGTGTGCTGAACTTTTGCAGAAAACAGAGTGCAGCAGCCATTTTTTAATTTGCTTTCCTTAAAAGCTGGGGAATGTTTGAGTCAGGGAGACAATTGTTCCATTGGAGTTGTTCTGACATATCCAGGCATTAAATGCGCACAATAACAGTTGTTTTTCTTGCCACATCAGACTTCAGAAGCTTCTCTTCATCAGAAGCTGGCTTCACGTACTGAACATCAGAAGCTGCCTTCAGTTGTACGGATCAGAAGCTGGTCTCAGTTGTACGGATCAGAAGCTGGTCTTCAGAACTTGATCTTCAGAGGCTGATCAAGAGCAGCCCTTTAGAAGCTGATCAGAAGCACCACTTCAGAAGCTGATTAGTAGCACCACTTCAGAAGCACTCTTCAGACCCAGTTATCTTCCAGCTTTGCAACATTTCTTCTAAGCTTTCCTTTCTTTCTCTAAGCTTGTTCTTCCATAGTCAATTTCAAATACTGATCATTAAGCACATGGTTCTGAAATCACTTGAACAAAGCATTAGCAAATAACCAATTTTCTATTTAACACTTTTGTTATCATCAAAACCACAAAGAGAGATATGTTTATACATAATGTTTCAACAATCTCCCCCTTAATTCAGAAGAGAATTGTTTAACACATTTTGTTCCAACACCCCCCTGTATACTAACTAACGAGCATACAGGAGACACATCTAGTCCTTTAATTAACTTGTTCTTATTCTTTATATATATATATACACACACATATAACTTATAACATATAACTTATGTATATCTGATGCATTCTTTAAGTAAATCATTCTTAAATGCTTAACCTATGAAAAGGTTCTTAACTTTGAATATTAAATCTTTCCTTGTGCATACGCACACTTAATTGAGTGCATCTTAATCATGCTATCTTAGGTGCATTCTTATTCTCATTAATTCTTATCTTAAGTACTTGTAAGTACGTCTAAAACTTTACTATAAGCTTTTGCATATTAATGCATTCCTTAAGGGGGATCAATCTCCCAAAACTTAACATATGAGTATAGGATCATAAGCCATTACCCGGTTGTTGGAAACATTCCCAAACCCGTCTAGGCTTTGCCCTCACAATTATAAATAATTCTAAGTTATTGCACAAATCCTTGTTCATCTATTCCTTATATGTTATATGCCCCTCGGTTATGTCCACAATGGTGTTTTTCTTAGAAATTAAGGTTTTCATTGAGAATGGTTACCAAAAGCCTCGCATGGCGCGTACACAGCTCACTGAACGAAGCAGAACAGCCCTGGAGGGTCTGTCCTAACTCGCTGGGTGAGCTGCATCTCGCCATGGCGAGTTGATGCAGGGAAAAATGTTGAAAACTCGCTGTAAGCTCGCCCCGAGCTCGCCGGGCGAGTTTGACAGCACAGAAACAGTTCAAAACGTGATTTTTCACCATTCTTGACTTATCTAAGCATACCCAGGCATCATAACAACATAAGGAATGAATTTCTAATGCAAATTGATAGTTTAAAACATAATTGAACCAGGAATTTGGCAAGCAAGAGGGATTAAGGCACTAATTCAATAAACTTTCTAAAATGAGGGATTTATCCCAAACTTACCCAAAGTGGGTTTAAAACTAAATGAGCTCACCTTGATTAGTGCTTGGTTAATGATTGTTAAGCTTTCATTCCAAAACCTTAGCTTGATTGCTTCTTTGCCAAATTTCTACATCAAAACTTTAGCTCTAAGTCCTCTTTCATTCCTCTCTTGATTCACTTCCAAAACTGATGCTTGCTTGGCTTGAATATGAGTTGAGTGAATAGAGATGAAGTTTGATGATTATAGAGGGATGAAGGAGGATGGCGTGGAAGAAAGAGTAGAGAGAAGAGAGAGGAGTTGAATTTTAGAGAGAGATAGAGTGTTAGGAAATGAGGGAAATATGACTTTTGTCATATATAATGCCATAAATTGGTAATTACCAAATTGCCCTTTTTCTTAAAACATCTTTGATACGTCGTCTTACCACTGATGAATACTTGGGTCTGAAGCGGGATATTACAATCTACCCCCCTTAAAGAAATTTCGTCCTCGAAATTTAGAATCCTCTTGAGATCACATATATAGATATACCTTTCACATTCCTTTCTCTACTAGCCAATTCTCCACTTAACTTACTTATCGGAATTCCAATTCTATAAGTCGAAAATACTCAACAATCTTTCCCTCAATTGAAAGGCCTGATATACATTACATAATTCTTACGTAGCAGGGTGTGCGGTTGTCTGAACCAATCTACCTGACTCACTTGATTATGTCTCTTATTCAAGCGCTTCCTATAAATTCAATTTGAAGTTATTAATTCCTAGACACTCATACTGAACCGCATAAGTTTCCTTCATAGTATACATAATCTTACTCTGGCGACATTGGGTCGATCTTATCATCCTCGAATAATTCCATTGAATTCTTATATTTGACCTTTGCCTCGTATGACGGCATCTTACATATATAGTTATACCATAATTATACCATTCTTCGTATAGAATTATCCTTACTCTGAAACATCTGATGTTGAGCATTCTCTAATGGAAGTAAAAATACTGCACTACCTCCATTATACAAATACAAGGAGGAGGCATCATCATGGTACTTGCTCCTTTCTTTCTGGCATCCTAATGAAATACTTTCTGTAATCCTAATCATTAATTCCACTATGGAATTCTCAAGAGCTCGCGGAATCTTACAGATTACTCGCGTTCTGCTCCAATTGACCTACGACGTCACTTATCTTAATAACTTAGAAATCATTCTTCATTACTTGGAGCTTGTTAATCTCCTATCATTCTTGTCACTACTTATCTCGAGTTCTAGCCGTAGCACAAATATTTCTATACCGATAATCCAAAACTCATAGGAGTTTAGCCCAAGTGATGAGTGGTATAAGCTGTCTCACATATCATCACATAGTATATTTTATAGCACTTAATTTACATATATGTTAGAGTACATGTACACTACTAACGGGTACACAGTACGTCACATCATCCTTGTCCAACTAGCGGGACATCATTCTTGATCTTAACATATTTGAGACACTACCACATCATTTG
Source organism: Medicago ruthenica (assembly GCA_018208015.1). Lineage (NCBI taxonomy): Eukaryota > Viridiplantae > Streptophyta > Magnoliopsida > Fabales > Fabaceae > Medicago > Medicago ruthenica. The sequence continues at coordinate 65,410,341 of CM031376.1, read as the reverse complement.
GGAATCTTTTCTTACTCTTAACTCATTTTGTAACATCCAGGATTTGCCTTTCAACTGGCTTGCCAGGTTTGCCCCGCCAATATTACTCATGTTTATTTCTTTAGTATACAACAACCCATAACGTAAATTACAGTTACATTCTATCGGCATCACAAAGTTATTTCTCATTCTGGACGTCGTGTTCAAAATCATTGAATATTCTTAACTAAGACGTGTTCGGTATCACAAACCTGTTCTGATTAGCATCTTCTCACTTTAAACATTACTAGCTGCGTACCTTAGTTACTTATACATGTCACATAACTAAAAAAGAGTGGCTACACCACTATCTGAGTAGCATAACCACTGCTCAATAAGTATACATTACTAAACAAATCTGGTACACGCGACATGTTAACACAACGTGTTTACAATGTGGAATAGACTTACATGCCACTGCATTGTCGTTCCTGATCAATGCCTCAAATTCAAATATATCATCTTGCAAGCGCAACATGTACCGTTGTTGGCTCATGCTTAATTCTCTTTAGACTAACTTACTCTTCAAGCATACTTGATGTTACTGAGCTAAAATAGCTAAGCTGCCGTTTTAGCGGTCACTTCCTTTAATTTTGACTTAATGGGCTTGAAGCACATCCTTCTTATTCCTTACCATATATTCTTAAACTATTCCAATATTCCTTTTCTCATGAGTTTCGAGGTTTATAGTATTCCTCAACTTAACTTCCAAAATTTTTCCATTAGAACTTGTGATATGTTCAAGTCATCTCTACTTACTGCTATTCCGTATAATAAGAATTAAGCACTTAACATCTTCTCGTTCTCTAAGCTTCAGCTTAGCATTGTTCATTAATTCATTCTTTAATTACTACTCCGCTGCGCAACTCTAATTCTTAACAACTCGAGTTAGGATTCGAGCAATACACCACTGTTGCCCAATAAAACTTCCTTGACCAATCCTTTTACTTATCACTTTGTAGTTACCGTAACAAAACCATCTGACGTTATTGTTTTCTGTTGTGGCTTAAACCATCTGCTTAACCTACGGATTGGTCATCACCTGACTTTGTGTTTCCTTTCGGACATAAACCATATACTTACTTTCACGTTAATACGCTAAAACCTGCAAACGGTTTTCAGCAATTGTTACGAGCCCAACTATGCTCCTGTCAAACAGCTTATACTCTGGTTCTAGCTTATTCTCCATGTTCCGATTTCTGTGACCGTCTCATGGTCAATTCCACATATATAAATAAACATTGTAAAAACCGACCTAAAAGTACACCTGAAGCAACTTGAGTTCACACCCAATCACTTGTGGAAACTTCTAAAAACATTCGATGATCTTTGGAGGTTCACATCTTTCATACACTAAACCCACTGAGGTTTTGAGTCCCATTACTAGTCGTTCTATCTTTATCCATAAGGATTTCATACCCATAATCTTTCCCGAGACAACTTAGGTCCCCATAACTTTTCCATATCTCTCAGGTTACCCCTCGAGTTTCTCTGGAAACATTCCATTTTGAAAAAGATTCAAACTCTTACTGTTCTTCTGTACGCCCATATATAGGTTACGTCTCTTCGAGCACCCGCTTAATTGATCTTGAACTTCTGCACTTATCATAATCTATTGGATTCCTCCAGTTAACTGATCTTGAACTTCAAAACCTTATCATTACCTTTTGATTCATTCAGCAACTCTTTACTGCATTAACAACTCAAAATCTGATTCTATTATCTGAATGATCCTCCATTAATAATAAGTAATTCCCATAGGTCTTCTCGACTATTGACTTCTTCACATGGTTTTGAACAATCTATGTTTGGTACTTTAATCTTGTGTTGGCGTAATCTTGTCTTCTTTATCCAATCAAGGTAGTTCAACTTTGTTCGTCCATCAGTTCGCCAAATTCCAACAATTTATTATTCAATATCCACCCTTCATTGGATAAAATTCCAGTTAAACTTAGCTCATTTCCAATTTTCTTACTATTAGGACACATCTGAATATCTGATTCACGCTTCGATATGTAATAGGTCATATCATTACTACTCACTCATCCCTTTGGTCCTTAGGTTGCATACCATCTTCTCTTCTTAAGGAACGCTCCACTGTCATCCTCGTGGCACGAGAAGCATGGGTCGTGGCACGACAATTCCAGCAAGTTCAAGCCCTGCAACTTCATCTGTCCCAGTTAATCCTCCTAACTCATAATTAAATCTCTTAGCTATTTGGATATAAATTCTCATCCGATTTGATTGCGCGAGTCCTTCGATTCCTTACACTCTGTTCTTATTGCCACTTCTCGACTACGGTTCCCATTATGGTTCCATGATTCCTTACTTCCTATGTCTTCCGCAGACGAGGCATCGTTCAACGATGCGTCCAACTGGGTTGAGGTGCTTCACCTTACTCTTAAGCATCTCTTATGTTCCTGAAACTTCGTCATTAACAGACTTAGCTACCTCACGGTTTGATGGCCACCATTTGGCATTGAATATTTCTTCGTCAATTCCGACATAAAATTCTGTCACCTTAATCTCCGCTCTTCATAAACTTCATTCCTCCTTGGTCACATTCAGTTCTCGGACATTTATCCTAACTGCCATATACTAGATTGAGCTGATCAGGCTCAACTAGATGTGACCTTTAGAACAACATCCGCAACCCAATGGTCCCACTACCTTATTGAATTTTTAATGACCCAAGGCAAGGTCTGAATCAACCTGCTCTGATACCAATTGTAACACCCATACTAAATTATCTAGAATATTTACATGTGTATTAATCTGATATCGGATACATTAAAATTTTCAATAGTAATATTACAAACAATACAACTGAATGAGTATAATTGGCTCGTTTATACATTTATCCAAAAATCATAGAATACACTTTCATATACATATATAATCTGACAACCTCCTGAGCTTGTCCATGACGAGTAACTGTACTCCATCCAGCGTCTTCCTGAAGAATATCTTCATAAACATCTTGCTAACCTGTAAACCTGCACTAGAAGGATTGGGATGAGACATAATGTCTCAGTGAGCTCCAGCCCAACCTACTGTTGGCAACCACGGGGGAAACCTAGGGTCACCGTGCCTTCTCTTAGCGATCTTGGGGATACCTACGATCGCCGTCATTCTCTACATATTTTGCGATCAAGGGGAAACCTAGGATCGCTACATGTCTTTATCTTATCTTATACTTATCATAATCTCATCTTAAACTTAAACTCATACTTAGTGATCTGGGGACATCCTATAATCACTTTCTTTCTCTGCTGACTACTTGTCATATTCTCATAATAATTTCATAAGTATTAATATACATCATTCTTAATTCATAAGGTTAGTAAGTTAGCATTGAACAAACAATAATTATCTGAGTTCATTTTACGGAGTGCATCCGGGTGGAGTAACCCCGAAGTATATCCCCTTCTTACCGGTGAAATTCCTATCATATCAGGCTAACACCGAACTCCTCTTTCTTTGTGTGGCTGCCCTCGCGAGCGGTTACTTCACCGTCCCAGCTGCCATTTAAGGCGGTACTTCACGGGGACCCCCTGTATTCTAACTAGCGAGACTACAGGAGACACATTAACTTTCTTGACTTGGATGTGTAGCTGCCCTCACGAGCGGTAACTTCACCGTTCCGGCTGCCATTTAAGGCGGTACTTCACAGGAACCCCCTGTATACTAACTAATGAGCATACAGGAGACACATCTAGTCCTTTAATTAACTTGTTCTTATTCTTTAAATATATATATATATATATGTATATATATATATATATATATATATACACATATAACTTATAACATATAACTTATGCATAATTATGCATTCTTTAAGTAAATCATTCTTAAATGCTTAACCTATGAAAAGGTTCTTAACTTTGAATATTAAATCTTTCCTTGTGCATACACACACTTAATTGAGTGCATCTTAATCATGCTATCTTAGGTGCATTCTCATTCTCATTAATTCTTATCTTAAGTACTTGTAAGTACGTCTAATACTTTACTATAAGCTTTTGCATATTAATGCATTCCTTAAGGGGGATCAATCTCCCAAAACTTAACATATGAGTATAGGATCATAAGCCATTACCCGGTTGTTGGAAACATTCCCAAACCCGTCTAGGCTTTGCCCTCACAATTATAAACAATTCTAAGTTATTGCACAAATCCTTGTTCATCTATTCCTTATATGTTATATGCCCCTCGGTTATGTCCACAATGGTGTTTTTCTTAGAAATTAAGGTTTTCATTGAGAATGGTTACCAAAAGCCTCGCCTGACGCGTACACAGCTCACTGAACGAAGCAGAACAGCCCTGGAGGGTCTGTCCTAACTCGCTGGGTGAGCTGCATCTCGCCATGGCGAGTTGATGCAGGGAAAAATGTTGAAAACTCGCTGTAAGCTCGCCTCGAGCTCGTCGGGCGAGTTTGACAGCACAGAAACAGTTCAAAACGTGATTTTTCACCATTCTTGACTTATCTAAGCATACCCAGGCATCATAACAACATAAGGAATGAATTTCTAATGCAAATTGATAGTTTAAAACATAATTGAACCAGGAATTTGGCAAGCAAGAGGGATTAGGGCACTAATTCAATAAACTTTCTAAAATGAGGGATTTCTCCCAAAACTTACCAAAGTGGGTTTAAAACTATAGGAGCTCGCCTTGATTAGTGCTTGGTTAATGATTGTCAAGCTTTCATTCCAAAACCTTAGCTTGATTGCTTCTTTGCCAAATTTCTACATCAAAACCCTAGCTCCAAGTCCTCTTTCATTCCTCTCTTGATTCACTTCCAAAACTGATGCTTGCTTGGCTTGTATATGATTTGAGTGAATGGAGATGAAGTTTGATGATTATAGAGGGATGGAGGAGGATGGCGTGGAAGAAGGAGTAGAGAGAAGAGAGAGGAGTTGAATTTTAGAGAGAGAAAGAGTGTTAGGAAATGAGGGAAATATGACTTTTGTCATATATAATGCCATAAATTGGTAATTACCAAATTGCCCTTTTTCTTAAAACATCTCTGATACGTCGTCTTACCACTGATGAATACTTGGGTCTGAAGAGGGATATTAGATGATCTAGGTTTAAGCATTAACTTGGTACCATCATCAATGCTGAAAAACAACATAGGAGTTTAAGTGGAGCCATCAAATGTCACTCTAACAGTTGTAGATATATCAATTAAAAATTCACATTGAGTGGTGGAGGACGTAGTGGTGCAAGAAGAGAATCATACATCAAACTTCGTAACATCAAAGACTCAAAAGAAGATTCACTTGAATCAAGAGTCTAATTGTTCCTTAAGAATGAGGAACACATATTCCAAAAGCTTACATATTGAAGCATGGGAGCACTTACTTCTTTATGCCAATTTTATGAAACTCCTACCAAACAAGAGGAAAGGAAACAATGATGTGTTATTTCTTTCATACAAGCCACCCAAACAGTGGTTGATACGTCGAGCTAATGACGATAAACAAGCGCTGCATGGGAGTCATGTCAGAAGTTTTGAACCTTAATGTCATCCATTTGATTTCTCTTGTAGTTAGATAGAATATTTTTAATAACTCGGTTTGATTTGAAACTAGGTTTGAAATTGCTCTTTCGAATTAGCAACATCTTAAGATTGGGGTGGGGGTAAATCTTGTATATCAAA